>CAVNYN010284941.1:0-14583 GCA_963692815.1 Nyctanthes arbor-tristis | reverse complement strand
GATCACAAGAGCAGCTGGATCCACACTTGCAGCCATGGCCTCCGTCTTCCTTGGTGCTTTTCTCAGTTCCCTCATGGAAACTGCAGGCGAGAAATTGCGGAAATGAGATTTTTAAACTATGGGCATGACACCGATTTATGATCATAGATTAAAGGGAGTGTTTACTTACGTCTTCACCGGTGCAACCCCTTCAATGATGGTAACTGTGGTGGCACTAGTCTCCACATCAGGGTACATTTTGCCGCAGCTACCAAATATGATATACCCGTAAGTGAAAAAACCATAGAGTCATAGCGACCAATATTGTGTTGAACAATTAACCTCTTACACTACTGAATCAATTAGAACCAAAGTAAAAATTTTTTGTGTCTAATAAAATTAATTTGAAAAATGTGAAAATTAAATAAGTTGAAAGAAAGTTGAGATAGGTACAAATTCTTGAACATAAAAATTAAAATAAAGGCTGTAAGGATTTGAACGTATGACAAACATACCATTAGATATATATTATTTGTCAACAATTATGACAAACCTTTTCCAGATTTTTGGGCACCTAAAAATTATGGCCCTTCTACAACCCTCTTACAAAACTTTGATATTCGATCTTTGACCCTCACAATTTTTTTTGATCCTCCAGAATTCAAACTCTAAACATCTAATTCCGAGAGAGGATAAAACCGAATCACACTCCTAATGGCTAATTCTAACCTTCTATGGCATCTAAGAACATCTATATATGCAAATTTAATCACTTGTTAACAAACTTTATTAGAAAATTCCCAGCAACCTTGGTTGATTTCTTGTTCACAAAAGCTTAATTTCTATAGAGGAATCCTATTAAAGTTGAAACTTTACCTGCAGTTGCTGCCGCAGGAACAGCTTGAGCCACAATTGCAAGACATATTCTTGAGAAATGAAAAGAGAACAAATGGGGAGAGTGTTTTTCAATTAAAATGAATTTTCTACAATGCCTTGGTGTTTCTTGATAGGCTCCTTGACTCCTATTTATAATGCCTTGTGCTTTTGGCGTGTTTGGACGTTAGTTAGATTACTCCGACAAATTATTTTCCTTAATGACCTAAGATGATTGTGATATTTTATTGTTAAGATCAACTTTGGCGGCTATTTTTATATTTCTTCCTTTTTACATTGTATAAATTGCTCTTGAAATCCTCAATCTATTGTTGTTGTAGCAAGCATCTTTAGTTCTTGAAAGTTAACACTATTTTAGTGATTCAATAGGTAATGAATAATCATCAATCATCATTAGTAGTAATGTGTAGCATTATTCTTAGAAACTAGATGAGAACTGTCAAAAGTTATTAATTTGTCTTGAGGTACGATATGCTATTGGTGCATTTCCCAATCTCTTCACTGCACGCTCTCTACATCAAGACTCGTGTGAGTTAGCATGAGGTGATTCGTTGAGACCAAATTGCTATAGATCAAAAGCTGAAGATCTTTGCAAATAACATTAACAGTTTAAAGAAGTCGACTGTATACCTTTTTTTTTTTTTGGCCTTCGAGTATCCAAAAACAAGAAGGCATGAAACTTGCAGCTACATACATACATACATTACTATGCATAGGTAATATACAAATGTGCTGTTGACATTTAATCACTATCAAGAAGCATTTTCCTAAGAAGTGTACATTTATTTATCCATATTTAACATTATCATATCTTCTGTACCTCCAAAAGTTGTTTGAAGTTATCGAAACCATGAAAAAGAGAAAGGAGCAATGACCTCTAATAAATATTTTTATAAAAACGACTCCTAATTTTTTATAGCAAAATTTCTTCTAGGACAGGTTTTTACTGGGAATACATCAAAATAAAGAAAAATAAGCACAATAGTCCGCACAATATCAAGGGCGTAACTAGAAGATAATAGAAGAGGTTGTTGAAATTTATCATTATTTTATTTTTCAAGACAATAAATTTGCAAAATAAAAGTGACTTAAAATTATTAGTGACTCAAACTGTCAAACATGATGAAGTGAAGTATCGACCTTCAAAAATTTATAATAGAAGTTCCACTTAATTTGTTCAATAAAATTTAGATTCTCGAAAGTTCCGATTTTTTCTGGCCAAGGGAAATCTTATTATATGAGAATTGGGTAAAAATAAATTATTATGAATAATAATGTTATATAACACACCCCGTGACATTAAATATTAAATTAAATTAAGAGAGTCACATATACGTACCTTTAACCCAAATTATCATTTAATTAACGTCTTGTAATTTGCCACATAAATTGGTGCATAGCACTACGGGTGCTACACAATGTGATTCTATTCTTATTTCTCCAGGGTAGTGGAAATATTGCTTGAATCTTGATCGGGATAGAATAAATGGGCCCCAGGTGACTATAGTCCTTCCACTTTGTGATCAATAATAATAATAATAATAATAATTAAACAATGGTGTTAGGTAAGACGTTTGCATCAATCACCAGTTACTTGGAAGACTAACAAGTCGATGATAGACAAAAAGAGCTAATTACAAATATCTTCAAGCACATTCGTGGCGCACGTTTGCTCAAGCCTAAAATTTACTGTGGCGTCGAAATCCCATAGACATAAGAAGAAACGTTTAAAGGAAGCACACAACTAGATGCTCAAGAAATAGATGCAATAAGATAGGAAGTATTTGGCCTGTCTTATTCATCACCAATAATGATGGTCACCAGCCAATGTAATGGAATCATGTTTAAGTAAAATGTCGTAATCATCAAACTTATCGTGTAAAACCGGTCATTTTATATCGCTTAGAGCATTTCCGGTGTTTTTTCTATTTCGTGGGGGTGGGGATGTTGGGGTAACGTGCACAAATGAGGGCGCCCCTTTCTTTCTTTAGAGAATTCCCTCTATAATTCTTAAGCCTTACAAACAAATGTTGCACAAACTAATAATATTCCACAACACATCCAATTTTAATTTCACAGCCAAATAATTATTAAGTAGAAGACGAAATAATTGAATTTTGTGACAAATTATAATTAAATAGGACCAAAATTTATTATCAACAAATGAGATCTAAATGTGTATTTTTCTCGTGTATGTGCAATTCCAAAGTGATATTGTTTTAAAAATGCAATATTGTTTAAATGGGTTAAATGCGTAGTTTCAATGGATATTTTCACGTGTATAGGATTTATGTGGGTTCTACCCCCAATTTCCCACCTATATATAATATTTGGGCAAAATACTTATATATTCTAAGAGACAGTATGCCCTGCACATTAACTTCAAGTAGGTTTTTTTGTCCTTACAGGGTTGAGGAGAGGGGGCCAACAAAAAAAAAAAAAAAAAAAAATTCACGCGCTGCTGAGAGACAAGAAAACGGACTTTTATTTTTGGGCAGGCTTTTGCAAATACCAGACACATTCGAAGAAAATGCTCGTGCATGTGGTTACCAGAGAAGTATGCCAACTGCGTCACAAGGCACCAAGAAGCAGGAGAGACATATTCCTCTCTGTTCAAGTGAGGTAATTCAGGAACTCTGCAGCAGTTGCGATCGCACCTCCAGCTATGGCATCAGTTACAATCTTATCTTTACTGTTGCTGCAGGCAATTGAAACGATTGCCCCAGTCACTGCACCACCTATCATGGCATTCTTCTGCAAAACAATCGAGTACAGATAAGTCAAAATTGAATACTTGTTCATCTTATTGTCAGCAGAATATAGCACTCAACTAATCCAAAACGGAGACAGCATCCTACAGTCATAAATGAACATTCATCACTAGAGTACCTTTGGCTTCGGACACTTGTAATAAATACCACATTATAAATTTATGATTCTATAGTTCTGTAGAACCACACAGTGTGTTGTAACACGGGCATTAGAATATGATCACAGGGTGCGATGGATACAGCCTTAAAAAATTCTATTCTTGCATCTCGCTCAAAAAGGATGAACTTGGAGATTGCAAGATGCAACTCAAGTTAGATAAAAGAATTTTCTTAAAATGAGAATCACACAAAGGCTAGTTATAGTATTTTCAGAAATTACCCAATCTCTGGTTCCACGGATTTTCTCTACCCCATACTCCATTCCTACATAAACTCCTGCTACTGTTCCTGTAAGTAGTTAAAACAAGAAAAATCAGATCAATATTTACAAATTGCACAATTTCCAATAGATCACCTCTCACACATCTGCACCACAAATGATAATGGAACTCACCCCAGTATGCACCTTCTTTACACATTTTCTTCAACTGCAGCAGAATAGATGTCGATTAGATCCATACTGAACGCATTTATCATACTTGCAACAGAGAATAAAAAGGTTTCTAAGCCATAATTGAGCCAGTCATATTTGTAATTTTTGTATTTGATGGGTGCCACTTCTTAGAGATCTAGATCTTTGAGAAGGTTATGGGAATGAGCCAGTCATAGCCTCAACAAAGTGGACATTTCGATGCAAAGTTTAATTCTGCACATGAGAAATTAAGATGGGTCTGTTTAGCTCTGTTGCCATGATATATTATGAAAGCGAAGTGTTCAGGTGAGAAATTATCAAAATTTTAGTGATCTTCCTTCAACCTTGTGTTTTTGAGGGTAACCTTACACAACAGTCATCATATAGAAAGGAACAAGCTATTGATGGATAGTTAGCCGCAAATGTTCTCTTAGCATTGAATCACAGTATTCTATATTTTTATGAAATCAAAGTTGCCTCTATTTTTGGCTAAAAGTGTTTCCAACTTTTCTCCAACATATATTATTAAATCTGAAAGTTAAACCGTTACTTATCAGTGAAACCTATATAAACTTGGCCCAACAAGCTCTAACGAGTTCTCCACTGCATCAGTGCAAGTGATAGTGTAGATCATTCAAGCACATAAATATCTCAGATAGTAAAATTCTCACCGAATGCTCGAATTTGTGTTGTGAAACGCTCCCTGCAAAGTAAACATGTCAATACATCAAAAAGAACAACAACAAAACACAGAATAGAAATGAACATTCCATGCAAGGAAAATTGGGGGCACCCATCATTTATGTGACATTAGAAATTCCAGAGGTACAAGATCTCTTATCAGTATTCAGTAGCATTCGCGGTGGCACTATTCTTGATGATATTCAGTTATTCACTACTATAAATCTTCTGTATATAACTTCTTGGTCCTCTTTTTAGACCATAGATTATCTAGCTTTATTGCCAGAATTTGCAGTCCCACTTTGCTTTATTACTGTAAAATAAGAAATCATAGTGAATTTGGTTATTCTTACCTGTATATAGTTTTGATATTTGAGCAGTGATTTTTTTTTTTTTTTAACTTTATTATTATTATTATTTCTTGGGAGAAAGTGTGGTTAGGAATAAGCAAAATAATGTGAGCTTTTATGAGTAAAATTACTTTTATTGGGAGAATGTAAAATTATTTAGGTACGAGAATGTCAGGTGAAAAATCAGTTTTTAGGAGAAGTTATTTTGAGAGAATCAAAACCAAGCAGCCAAATATGGACCTCATGATGGACTAATAATTTTTGTAATAATGCATATATATAAGCGGCATCGTAATCCATGTACACCGTACACGGTACCTCTTGGAAGAGTTATAAATTGACTCGATACATTTTTCTTCAATTAGATGAATTTAAGAATACTTCAGCGCAGATTAACAATCCAGCAATATTGCCAAACTGCACCTTTACACAGATAACAATCTATCACAGCAGCATGCATCAAGTCAAATCGTGCATAATTTCAACGTTGTAAAAGAAGAAAACCTCTTTTGACGACATAATATGCTTCCTCCGCAGCTACTTTCGCTGCCGCCACCTGAATCCAGTAAAAAGAGAAGGGGAAAACAATAAATCACCAAATTTCTAATCAAATAATCCAACCGCGTCTTAATAATCAGCACCATCAGACAGAAACACAAACACAGAGAGCCAGAAATAGCGAAAATTACAGTGCCAATCTTTAAAAAACCATCAAGAGTGAGATTGAGAAAGGGATTTCCCGTGTCGACAAAGAGGTCCACTTTCGGAGAAGTGATTGAGCCTGCAAATCCGGTACTAGGCATTTTCTCTTAGAAATTCCTTCTTCACTCTCTCTCACACACTCTCCGATTTGTCTTTATAACTTGGATTCTTCACTAGACTGATCTCTGTTAGAATCGAGATTTGTTTGTATCTGAAATTATATATTATTATATATCACCTTGATGATGAAATACAGAGCAGGGATTTCGCGGTTGGTTGAACTTGAAACTGTGTACATTTTCTTATTGCACTCTCCAGTCCTTTCACTTTTTTTTGTTTTTCTTCGTTTTTTTAGGAACCAGCATTCAGAAGTGAAATATTCACTTTGTTTGACAACTTTGGGCAACATAAATCATTTTAATACACTAAATGACTATTTTCTATTTGAAGAAAAATTTGACGCCGAGCTTTTGTCTAATATATTTTACAATTCGAACTAACGCATAGTTACGTATTATTTCCAATTGATTTGGCCAATAAAATAAATGTGTAAGGAAGAGTAGCGTAATGAAATATAATTCTTTTTATTTATTTTCAAATCAAAGAGATGACGGGAATATTGGATGTATTCACCTTGAAAATAAAAGTACGATCTTTTAACAAAGTTGTGGACTAAAATTGTCCATTCAAGATATATTTTGGCTAAGTATAACCAGTTGGGAATGGGAACTCTGTTGTTTTGGTGACCTAATTGCACAATTTCTAAAGGTTGAAAACCTCCACTACAAGTTTTTCAATAATGTCATCATGTTTAGTGATCCTAAAAATCTTCTGGAAAACTATCAACAACTTTCCTTCCACCCTTAACTATCGGGGGTAGAATCTTTCTGTCGATGACTTGTTTGAAATTATGAAATCAAATAAAAATCTTAACAATCTTGTAACCATTAGCAAAAAAAAAAAAAAAAATCTAATGCCATAGCAAACCATTTCTTAATTATTATCATCATAGAAGTCTTGTAGAAATTTTCTCTTGTACAAAAATCTCGTGCTTTTCCATCAAGTGTGTTATATAAATATAGTAAAAATGATCTTTTATCATACGCATAGTGGGATAATCCCGCCAAATGCACATATGACATGAGATCATTGAACAACCTCTATATGAATTGTCTTATTGTAAGACAATTTCATGTGATTTTGTCTAATAATCTCCCACAATATATATATATATCTCTTGGGAAAATCACGCCAAAAGTATAATGAGAGAACTAGACTGATAGATATAGTCTCGATTTTAGTCTAATAATTTTGGTGAATCATATAATTTAGGCCAGAAGAGAAGCACGTTGTATACGGAACCGGATACAACTACGCCAGGCCAAATTGCTGAACGTCTTGAATTACAATACAATAATGGTGTATTTTATGCATAGTATCAAAATCTTAAATCTGTCCTATGGTAAATTGCTTGCTCCATCGTTACCTCAAGCCGGTTCAAGCGTTTCTGCCGAAAAGGTAAGTTGTCATTCCTTAGCAACTAAACAAGCCACATGAGGTGTCAAACAAATACGCAGGAAACTTAAGTTCCTCCACAGATTTTTATAGGTCTATTCCCCATAATTGGACCTCAGTCACCGAATAAACTTGAAGAAAAAGAAATGGGAAAACAAAATACGAGTTCACGAGAAATATCACCTACAGGGATTCCAGTTACTCCCTCTGAACATGCTCATCAATCTGCCAAGTTATCCACAGGCGAATGAAGAACCCCCATTCTTATTTTGCGTTAGTTAAAGCACATCATAAAGGGTATCACAGAATTTTTCTGTTACAACAGACTAACATAAAAATGCAATAAGTGAAATTACATTGATTGAATTAAGAATTAACCAGTCACCTGAATAATATGTGCACACCCAAGAATGGCAAGTCACGACACTTAGCCAGTGGCGTTGAAGTAAGATAATCAACTCAGTAACATACTAGAATATTGAATCTGCTAAAATGCTCTGCTTATTATGATACATAAATCTAACTCCCATAAAAACTGACATCCACCATCACCAACACCCACAAGAAAAGGAAGTATTCTAGTGCCGACCAAAGTCTAGAAAAACTAACACTGCTTCTTAAGTTCATACCATAAACTTCCATCTGGAGATCATGCCAAGGACTGAAATCTATCTTATTAACGGAGAAAACTTATAATCCTAACCGGTAGGATCAAAGTGTGTGTATAAACACCTGGTGTGAAAGACTGCTCTTCCGATCCTTAAAAGCCTCTAAAATTATAATCTACAGGAAAACCTTATTGAGATGCAAAGAAACATTCTAAACTAAAGCATGTGTCTTAACTAAATAAACAGCAATAAATATCTAAACATAATCATCTCAATGAGGTTTTCTAATCCACACAGAATTAGGAAAAAGCTAGGTACGTATGCAATAAGGAGAGACAAACTATGAAGCTAAGGTTCTTCTAATCCTCTATTCCTATTGCCTCAAACTTTTAGTTGATTCTGATCCACGAGATGCAAAAACCGATGCAGACAATGGCATTTCAAAAATGATCTCCCGCCATACGCTCGGAGAGACGTGATTATCCCCCAGATGCACATGTGGCGTGAGATTATTGGATAACTTTCATGTGGATTGACCCACTGTGAGACAACCCCATGTGATTTGTCCAATAATCTCCTATCATATATGCATCTAGTGGGATAATCCCGCTAGACGTATGGTGGGATGAATCATTTGCAATTTGCAAATAAGTGCTATTTACTAGCCAAAAAAGTTATCCTCTATCCTCTTAGAGTCTACATCACTGCAAGTAACCTTTATGCTTGTTCCAGGTTGAGAGCGTTTATGCCACATAAAGGCCACCCAGACCACAAGCAGCAACATATGTGCAAACACCTTTGGACTGCAATAAACTTTTTAACACTGATATGAGGCAAAAATTGAGACCAGGGCCTACAGTGATCAAAGTAACATCATACAGAGCAGTGCTACTCATGCAATTCATATTCAACGGAAATGCCAACATCGATAGATATAATGGTAGATTATTTCTTACACAGAGTTATTACAACAGTAAAGGAATCATCAGTAAGCAAATATAATTATACTTAAACTACCACAAATGCGATTGAACCACAGGATTTCGGAAGCTATAACGGACATAGATGCTTATAAGTAAATGCCTTATCATTTCTCTAGTAGATTCAAGTCCAATGTAGCCATTGGCTCATCTCGTGCTCTTGCATAACAATAACAGGCAATAAAAGATAAAATGCTATATCATATTCAACAGACGCCAAACTTCCTGCTCATGGTGATTTCTTTTGGCTCCTCTTCCCATGCTGCTTATCATCCCTTACAAATAGACCACCTAAAAGCCACTGCCATCACTCATCAGAAGATGATTTCCTCCGGCTCCTTCTCTTATGCCTCTTCTGAGCAGAACCATCAGATGTATCATCATCTGAATACCGGTGACTTCTTCCTTTCCTCTTCTCCCTCTTAATCCTCCAGCTCCTCCTTCTTCTGCGTTCTTCTTCCTCGTCTGACGAGTTGTAATCCCTTTTCCTCCTCTTCTCCTTTCTCCTCTTTCTTTTCACTTCATCTTCAGAATCACTAAGAGTCCTCTTCCCACTCCCCTTCTTTGACCTTCCCTTCCTCTTCCTCTCTCTAGAACCTGACTCTATTCCATCATTGTCTGCGTCATCGCCATCCCTCTTCTTCCTACTTTTACTAGCCTTTAACTTGCTTCTGCTAACCCTTTTCCCATATTTTGCCGCAATCGCCCTCTCAATTTCGGAATCATAACCAGAATCCAAACTTTCACTCTCCTCTTCTTCCTCACTACTCTCCTCTGTCTCTGCTGCCTTCTTCCAGCTCATCTTCACCCTCTCCCCCTTCAACTTCTCCAACCCAGACAAAACCGCAGCCTCGATCTCCTCGGAATCCTTCCCCTCCTTGATATCCTCCTTTGTACTCAAAAAATTCCGACACTGGAAAGTCAAATGCCCCACACGGCCACACTTCTTACACGAGCCCCGGGCCTCGTCCGCGTTCGACCCAGTTATCCTGGCAAGAGCCAGAAGTCCCTGAAAATTTGCATATGCATTCTCAGGGTCGGGGTCAGATGCGGTATTCACCTGCGACGCACTATTCTTTTTCTCGTCTTTGTTCGGGGCATAGGGATCATACCCAATTGCACTCTGCCATATGCCGTGGGTCTGTAGCGCAGCGCTGCTGTGCACCCGGTTATTCGCTGGCATGCGAACTCTCCCCGCCGTCGCCGGCATGTTGCCTAAATAACAAAATTACTCGAGCGAAAGCTAGGGTTTCAACTCAGATTATATCGAAACTGTAACTAAATACTGAACACAGGAACGAAGGTAACAAAAATTAAGGATTTTCAATCGACCGTCCAAATCAACGATGGCAATAACCCAGAAATTTAACGATATAATTGTGTGATTTCTAGAACGGAGAACTGCGGGACAGAAAAAGGAAAAAAATCAAACACACAATGAATGGCGTATAATTTCAAAGGACCATTTTATGACGTCGTTCACGCGCCTTCTTGACCGACATAGAGCAATTGGTCCCTAGAGGCACCATTTTTTAAAATATTGTCGAATTAGTCTCTTAACTTTTATTCTTTACATTTCTATCTTAGAGCTTGTTTGAACTCTTTTATTCTCCTAATTTATAAATTTACCTACCACTAATTTGATATTTAATTTGACAACTGTTCAATTACAACCACATATTTTACACCTCTTTATATTTCCAATAGACATTCTATATCTCTCCTCATTATAAATTTCCCAAATAAATAGAATCAAACAAGCTCTTATGTTGCGTGCATTTGGTAAAACTTGTCATTTTTCGTTAAAGAAGTAAAATAATTTATTTGCCTCACACCTTAAATAAAAAGTAAGTTAAAAATAAACCTCAAACATGACTATAGATATGCTAATTACTAGAGCATTTAAGATAAGAGCATATAAATTCTAAGGGCAAAGACCAAATTAAAATCTCAAAGTCACCAAAAAGATAAAAACCTAGCGCTTGCGATTTGTTGAAAGTTGTTTACAAGTAAATGTCATCTCTTAATTATTATACATATAATAACTAATTAAAGAATCAGAATAAGTTATGATCTACACTAGACATTTGGTGCCTATATAATGTGCCAGATAACACACATTTAACACGCCACATAAGCGTCTAACGGTAGATTATTCCAAGACCTATGTGATTTGATGGTGTCTAAGTGAGCTTTTCATATCTTTGTTTAAGAGTTTTGATTCTCTTCCTCCACAATCCCTTTGTTGTAATTTAAAAAACAAGCAATATAGTGAGAGAAAATATATCCACATTACATTTTTTTATAATTACACCACATTTTTATTACATTAAAGTCCTTAATCTTTATAACTTGTGAAATTTGTGTCCCAATAAGTCTTAATACATTTTTTTCTGAACTGTTTAATTAATTTTTATATCTTGTTTCTTAATAATGGTTATTATTCAAAAACTTTCATTCATATGTCTTAGAATCATAAGAAAATATATATTTTACTTTTACGGATTTTTCTTTTTTGACTTATTTAAAATATTTAAGTGGTTCTTAGACCACAATTTTTTGAAGAAAATTATTGTTAGATATAAAATGTGATAATCGATTGAAGATTAAGAATAAAAACACGACAAAGAAAAAGTTAATGCCTTAATCTAAAAATATGAAAAAATAAAAGATATTAAATACAATTAGAGTAGTATGTTTAATAAAATATGTAGTGTCAATATAACCACCTATATAGTGATTCATGTATGACAATAATAACCTTAGTAGTTGGTCTATTACTTTTCTATCCTGTTTAAAATACAAAAATTTTCAAACACTTCGAAAAATGTGTCACCCCTTATCCCATATAACTACATAAATCCACGCCAGGTGACGCATATATACGAACCCATATGGTCGAAAGATACCTTAACAACCCCTCTTAAAAGTGCCTCAACATTATTCTCAAAAAAGTGCGTCAACATAACCCTTCTAAATTGGGTACATAAAAAAGGAAACTTTCTTTATACTTACAATAAATAAATTTCCATAAAAAAAAGTAAAATCCCATTAAAAATCCTAAACCGAAACAAATAAGTAAGTCTTATAATTTCTTCTCCCTTCCCCACTGGAATTCGAACAATAGGATCAACATCTAAGGGATTCAAACCCTATCACCGCAACATCATCCCGCACCCAAATTCTCTATATATGCTCCATACTCTCTTCTTCTTTTTAATTATATATTATTCTTAAGTATGTCTGGTATTTTGATCCTTGTTCTGACATTTACAGCATTATCTGGAATTTGGTTTCTGTTTGAGTGTTGCGCACATATATTCAAATTACTACATTCCGAGCCACAGCCACTAGAGCAACCGCCACTACCAGCTGCAAATCAGTTTCGTCGTTCATACACAGTTCGGCCACGTGAACCACAAGTCGTCGTAACCCGTGTGCCACCAGCAGCGTTGCCCGACGGCCATAATCCAACAGAGTCGCAGACAAGGGAAGGGAAGGAGCATGACGTAGTGATTGACGTTTATGTTGAGCAAATAGCTGAGAAAGAGAAGAATAAATGTTCCATCTGTCTATCAGAGTTCAAAGACCGGGAACGGCTTGGGCATCTTTCGGAATGCGACCATAAATTTCACGTTGATTGCATCAGAACGTGGTTGATGATCAAACAGACTTGTCCGTTGTGCAGGATTAACATTGGCAACGTCACTAGGCTTTTATGGTCTCCATACTCCTCCATATACAGGAGCCACCCACTTCAAACATAAAACCAAACTGTGCAACGCTTTAATTTTTCTTAATAAAGATAACGAAGGCTAAACGTGAGGCTATAGGAAATCTTGTAGAATTTCTTTCTCAAAGAAAAACCTTGTGCTTTACTATCAAATGGATTACAGAGCGTCTGACATCATGCCAACAAGAATATCATTGTATTTAACAACGCAAATCCATTAGGCCATGAAGGTTTAAAATATTCTACAGCCCAAAATGTGAGAATTTACACTTCACTTGTCATTTATTATTACTCCCGTTATTACTATATTATGCGACTTGAAAGACGTCTTCCCAAGCCAAATAGCGTCACAGTTTGGTGGGTATATTGTTTAATACCATAACACCACATAATGAGGAGGTGATCATTGTCACTGATATTAACTATCACTGTTCTTTACACTTTGCGACACAAGAAAATGCTCAAGTTATATAAAACAACAATCATAACAGATGGCATAGTAGGAACTTTAAATACTCATTGGTATATTCCAGTTTGTACAAGATTACAACAGCATATAACAGAAAAATGCAATAGGAGAAATTACATTGATTGAATTAAGAATCAACCAGTCACCAGAAGAACATGTGCAGACTCAAGAATAGCAAGTCACAACACTTATTGTCAGTGGCGTCAAAGTAAGATAATCAACTGCGTAACGTACTAGAATTTTGAATCTGCTAATGCTCTGCTTATTATGATACATAAATCTAACTGCCTCAAAACCTGACATCCACTATTACCAATACCCACAAGAAAAGGAGGTTTTCTAGCGTCAAGCAAAGTCTAGAAAAACTAATACAGCTTATTAAGTTCATACCAAAAACTTCCATCTGGAAATCATAGTTCTTACCAAGGATTTTTAAATTTCTAAGTAAAATTCATGGGACATTCTTAAAGTTATCATGACCTCCACATAGGGCCTGAACATGATAAACTAAAATCTATCTTAATGGTGAAAACTTATAATCCTAACTGCTAGGATCAAAGTTTGTATACAACACCTGGCGTGAAAGACTACTTTAGCATATGCTTAAAAGCCTCTAAAATGATAATCTACAGGAAAACCTTCATGAGATGCAAAGAAACATTCTAAACTAAATCATAAATCTTACAGCATAAGATGTCTTAGCTAAATAAACAGCACAAGTATCTAAACATAATCATCTCAATGAGGTTCTCTAATCCACATAATTTGGAAAGAGCTAGGCACACAATAAGGAAAACAAGCTATGAAGCTAAGGTTCTTCTGATCTTCTAGGGAGTGTCTTCTTGCTATCGCCTTGAATTTCTAGTTGATTCTGATCCATGAGATGCAAAAACCGATAGATCAAAGAACTCCTAGAGGGAAGTGCTTAAGCAAACATCTACCTGGCGTATGGATGGTAACGACTACTGCCAGTATAGCTGGCCCTACTTCCATATAACCCTCCTGCTCCACTATAACCAGTACCTGGGCCAGATTCATATCCGGCACCAGGGCCAGAATCATATCCGGCACCAGGGCCGGCACCATAGCTCCCGTAACCACCGCCTCCACGGCCATAAGCACCTAGCCCACTTCCATATCCCCCACCAAAGCCTCCACCATAAGTACCAAACCGACTAGAGTAGCCAAGTGGACCATCCCCTCGGTAACCAAAATCGCTGCGGGTAAAATCGCCATAGCGACCACCAAATTCACCTCCACCACCATATCCACCATAGTCACCAAACCTACCACCAAGACCTGATCCCAGTGACCTATATGGAGCAGGGCC
>CAVNYN010284939.1:0-51151 GCA_963692815.1 Nyctanthes arbor-tristis | reverse complement strand
CTTCACGTGGATTATTCGAAGAATATTTGAGGTGGGTAACCTAATACTTTGATTCTTTTTCTACATGCATAAAGTTTTGATAAGATAAGTGTGTATTTGATTGATGATTTTGATGAGACAAACATGGATTTGAATGCATTATTATTGAAAGAAATATTTGTTTATTGCATTTGTATCGCTAGTTAATGCTCTACCCGTTTTGATTTGCTTTGTGATTGTATGACCTTGCTGTGTGGTCTTGGCCATTCTGATTTGTTTCCTACACTATGACCTATTCAATGATCCCAGAATAGAGAAGATTAGTGTGGTGTTTGTTTTGAATTGGAATCTCGGTATGGGTCTACCGGGGTTCATTGTGGATCCACTTAATTGATATGAATCTGGCGCGCACCACGAGTAGTATAACTAGTGATAGGGCCCTTTTGTGCATTGAAAAGCTTTGTACATGCAATGTATTTTCTTGGAAATGAGTTTCCTAAACGAAAGGTGAATCAAAGGATTATGTTATTCACTTAGTACTCCGTACTCACTCCCCATTTATTACAATTTTTGTAGATAATTGGAGTCATAACAATTGAAAAGTAGAGCAAGCTGGGAGTTGGATCGTGCTCCTGAATGGGAGTAGAGTTGTGCACGTGGTGTAAACCTGTCATTGAAACTACTACGAATTTAATACTTTTACCCACCCCTATAGTATATATGTTTTTACATCTTATAACATATAAGAAAATAGTAAGTTATAATCTTTATATTGATTTGAGCTCTACTTCTCACTGTAAAAGTTTTCTAATGATTTGGCCCACCTTGGTAATCAATGAAATATGTTTATTAATACAACTTCTTTTATTTATATATTTTCTTGAAAAACCTAGTTGTAATGTTTCTTTACAAGGTTGACGATTTGTTAACTTATGAAATTATCTTTATCTATTAAACTTAGTAAGATAAGATAAATTGGATTGTTTCGCACGTTCCGTCCTCGTTATTTGAATAAAAGCTTCTGCTACAGAATTTGTAAATTTCCCTAAGATAATCGGAAATATTGTAAAGTTAACGGGGGCGTGACAATGATATTGCAAACATAGTAAATTAAAGAAATAAAATTTTAGAACACATTTTAAAAGCATCTGCTGCTCCATCAATACCAAATTAGTAACCCTAACGCATTAAAATCAAAATCCATTGGCATATTAGAAGTATGTAACAATATCAAAATCCATAATTCTACACTTCTAAACAGGTACGGACCAATAAAAAGTATACAAAATTGCTAATACAGTCAAGTAAATAAACAAAATAATTAAGAACAAATTTTAGAAGTACCTGCTCATCCATCAAGACCAACTCAATAACCCTACTGCCAAGCTCTCTGTTTTGAAAAGGCATGGACCACTTTCTACAGATGCGTAGAAGGAATGTTGCGTTCTTTGGAAGCTTATTGGTAACCTCATTGAGAGGAAACTTAACTGGAGCCATTTGATTATCACAACAAATATGGACAAATATGCGCAGACTACATGGGAATAATAATAACTAGGACACAGTAGAATTATTAAACGAATGCTTTAAAAAAAACTGCCTATTTCACATGTTAAATGAGCAACGAACGAAGCCCTAACAAAGGTGGGCCTATAATGTATACCATAATTACCAATAAACTTACCATGTATGATAGGAATCCATGTAATTTAGGAATTCTCTAGTCTAATAAGGTAAACAAAAAAGACGGCAATTGATCTTCCTAG
This sequence comes from Nyctanthes arbor-tristis, assembly GCA_963692815.1. Classification (NCBI taxonomy): domain Eukaryota; kingdom Viridiplantae; phylum Streptophyta; class Magnoliopsida; order Lamiales; family Oleaceae; genus Nyctanthes; species Nyctanthes arbor-tristis. The sequence goes on along the minus strand of CAVNYN010284939.1, from coordinate 49,406 downwards.
AAAAAAAAAAAAAAAGAAAAAAAGAAAATGTATTGTTCCCTAATTAGAATTGAACACTGAATTAGGACTCTGAAATTTACTTGAATTAGGACTCCGAAATTTGGTATGGTTACATCAACTAAAATATTAGGGCAAACGAATCAACCAATATATAGAAATCAATAAATTTAAATTATGGTTTCAGATTTATACAAAGAGTGGGGTAACTTACCTGAATTGGGATAAAAAAATAAGGATAATATATAAAAGATTTGTACAAATCAAACAACTTGGAAGCCCGAGCTCGACCGGGGACTACATCAAAATTAGGTAATCGAAGACACGTACGATTCTGAAAACCGTGGATCATCACAGAACTAAACTACTTTGGAGACGATCCAATAGACGGTAGGAGTGGAAGAAGACGAGACCACTTCCACGTCGCTATAGAATTCGAGGGTGAGGAGAACGAAAGGAATGAAACCCAAGAAAGGGAAATGGAAAAGTAATAAAAGGAAAATAACAAAAAGATAAAAGGTAATTGAAAAAATAATAAAAGAAAACTCTTTAAAAATAGAAAATGATAAATAAAAAAGGAGTGGAAAATAATAAAATGAAGGGCCAGGATTGAAGAGGAAAATGAAGTGCTACGATGCATATGACCGAATCGGAAAGTGAAATGGGCGGGAAAATGAAATGAGGAAACTATCCTATCTTAATGTGTGTGTATAGATTTTGGGAAAATTTGATGATTCATTTCATGAAAATTTTTAAGTAATAGTGCTATATTTTAAAGCCATATTTTAAATTCGTGATAAGAACTATACTATGCAAATGATGCAATATAACTATAATCTGGATAGCAATGACATAGTTGCTAAGAAAAAATCATATCTCACTCATTTAATGTCTGAATTTCAAACAGTAAAATTCCTATGATACTAAACTCATATATTTATCATGTAAAATTGGTTTCAGATACAAGAGACTTAATAATAGATGTAGATTTAACCTCAAAGTTGCTATCGATGCATGATCACTGGCCGAAGGAAGGGGGCCATGGTGGGTCTGGGCCCCCTAAATTGGAGAAAAAAAAATTTGACCTTGTAAAAAAAACTATATATAAAGGGTTTAACATTGCGTACTATACGGTTCACCTCTCCAGTCCACCCTGCTAATAGTGTCTGGCTCCACTAGTATGCATGATAAATTTCAACATTATAGTTTCTTTTACTAACTTATCAAGTATAAATGTTTTCTTATATGAAACAAATACTTCAACAAATATAAAATTAGACATATAACGTTAATATAAACATAAATAATCATACCATAAAGTCATCTAACTTTATGAATATTAACATATATGATACTTCTAGTTGTGTTTCTTCAAGAACATCAATAACTATACATACGAGCTTTGTAAATTTTCCCTTTTTGCTCTTCAAGAACAATATGGTTTATTAGCATGTGATATTCTTCAAGAATAACAACATATTCTTATGTATATGTTTTGCTGGGAATCATTTAAACCATCGATAAGATAACACATAGCAACAATTTATATCCGTTCAAGGACTATAGATAAACAAAAAATTCAATACTTTAGGGACGATATAACATATAAATCCAACTATTAATAGGCGGTATAACTTATATAAATAGTATATGTATAAATATAACGATAACGGCTATTATAGGCGGTAGAAAAAGGTATAGAGAGTATATCTCGAATATAAGGATAGAATAACTTGTTTAGATCTTCACTAACTTTGGCTATAGCCCATAACACCATATTCAATGGGTCAGAATCTCGTGCTGATAACGTGTTATAAAAAAATAAAAAAAAAAAAGCAATATTGAAGATTACGAAAAAGGACAAGAGAAGAAACTATAGAGAGGAAATTTCCACTCTTGATTTGATGATCAAAATGAAATGTACAATCTCCTATTTATAGATATATGGAAGAGCGAAATGGCAGTTATAAATTATAACTTTATAATTAAAATATCTAATCTTAATATCAACTTACAAGTTGTAGATGTATCTAACTAATAATCTATTTGCTTAGTTCCCTACTTACATGTCTAAGAAGCCACTTGAATGGATAATGCACTTGTACACTCATTCACTTGTGTAGATTATAGTTTCCATCAAATTGCCATCCGTATATAATCAATTGATTTGCAATAAGTTGATGGATTCATAATTCATTTAAAAAAAAAGGCTAATACTGAGAGTTGTACGGTTAAAGAGGTAAAGGCTTCATAGGGGTATTTTTTACCACGTACGCCTTACACATGATACATATGGAATTTCATTGAGATAAATTATGTTTTGGGAATTTTTATGTTGCTTTTGATTTTTGTGGAATCACCATTTCCAAAATCATCAATTGAAATTAAATTAAGCGTCCCTTTTCTAGGTAGGGAACCTAGAAGGGAGTTTACTTGTGTCCCTCCAAGACCAATATAGAAAATTGTACATAGTCTCGCTATGGAGAGGTGTACTCTCCTTTTACCACTATAGAGAGGTGTATTCTCCAAACTAAATGGAGAGTATACCTCCACATGACCATTTATAATTGGAGAATCACGGCATAGGCCTCCCTGATTCCCCAATCATAAGGGGTCATGTGGAGTAGTACTCTCCTTAAGATGAAAGTATTACTCTTCTTAGAAATTTTGATGTATCATGCATGTATGTATCTTTGAAATGAACTCCTTGAATTTCTCAAAATAGTTAATGACAGACAACCTAGAAAGAAAGCACTCCTCGTATTTTACCCAAATACGCAATTATAAGAAGAGTCGCCATATCAATGGACAATGTACACACTTCACCGTTCTTCAACCCACAGATAACCATGAACTCAAACAGAAACTACTACCATGACGATGATCCCTTCTACTTGGAAATCAAGATGCAGATTTTGCAATTATTATCAGATGATTACTTGGAAATCAAGATGCAGATTTTGCAATTATTATCAGAAGATGAATCATCTTATCATCTGATGCGCCCACAACTCAACTAGTAAATGATAGAAACAGCAGAACACTGGGGAACGAGAGAATCGAGAGCAGAAACTACTACATTTGACAATGGCTGATCAATCTGAACCAAGATTCATATATCATCCATCCAGTTTGAGTGGAACTTGGGAGTTCATATCGTACCCCGTGTTTTCAAAGTCTAAATTTGAGTGAAGTTTGCTGTTTAATCAAATTTTTCGTGTCCAATACCACCTGATTCTGGAGCTCCAAATCATTACAGCAATAGGATTTTGATCATATATATGCCTTGGTACAAAACATCTATTGTTAGTGGTCAACGTGAAATGAAATGAAATCCATTAATACCAAAAGGGTGCATTTCCTAGATACAGTTGTAAATTTCACAAATCCAGTGCCCATTAATGTTAGTTAAAGCAAAGAGCACATACTGACATTAACATGCAAGGAAATGACTTGTGAAATAAATCAAAGACCAGGAATCATCAGCTTGCAAAGGTTCTGAAAGATTAATATAATCGCGTCAAAAGAAACATGGTCAATCCTTAGGCCGTGCCAACCATAAAGAACTGAGAGCCCGAAGCCTTGATTTGTAATCGTTGATGGCAAGAAGCGCACGAGCAGCTTGTCGGGTAGTCAAGATTCGATGCATTTGTTGCAAAGTTTGCTGTCTCAGAAGGTCAGCCTATCAAGAATGAATGCACAGGCTGAATTTGTGATATAAGCATCATAGAGGGGTGGGGAACAGAACACAGATTAGTTGTCATTTATATTTATAAACCCCCCGAAAATGGCCTCTTTGATTCCCAAGTTCTAGTCAATACCTGATGAAGGAAATTCTCAAGCGTGGCAAGCTTGCCCATGGCAATAGCCATTTGCCCCATGTAGTCCGCCACATTCCCAGAACCACTAGGACCAGGTGAATTAGACGAAAGCGTCTCAACAAGTGACTGTTGTAGGGCTTCCATTCCTTGAGACAAGGCATCCTCAGCTTGTTGAGAAGATTGCTGTAAATTACACAGTCCCATCAACTGTTGCTCAGTTAAAGGTTCAACCTGGTTCCCCAGCATCTGAAATTGAAAAAACATCAGAGGATTATTTAGGAAAAGTAGACGAAACATAAGAGTAGTTTACTTAGATGAGTGAAAAAAACAATTGAAAAACCTTGAGTAGATCAGAAGAACGAAATCCGCCCAACCACATGAAACACCTCTCAGCAGGAGTTTTCCACATGCCAGATAGCATATGAAATATATTTGCCTTTGCACCTATGCTCTTTAGCCTGAATATTTCATCATAATGAGACATCACACCATCAACAAGAACACGCACTTCAGTATCACCCACATGAGTGTTCACAGCAGATCTCAGGAGATTGATCAGTCGTTGATGCTCATCGAGCCAGCGTGCATAATCTACGTCAAATGCTAAAGCCCCTGCATCACCATCACCATCACCAAAAGCATGGGTAATCACAACCAACTTTTGCTTTGTCCCAATAGAACACTGGACATTTATGGATGGATAAGTTTGTCGACTAACCGTTTCCACTCACAGAATGACTCTGATCTAACGACAACCCAGATGCAATAAAGATTCCCTGCATCCGAGTAAACGAGGAAAGTTATGGCTTGCCATCCAGATGATTTTATTATGATTCAATAAAAATTACTTCAAAAATTGAGACGCTACTGAAGTTTTCTTCCATTGTTGTCTAAGGCAATATGATCAAAGCTTTGATGTCAAATGCATGCTGAGTTGATAGAGAAATCACCTGATGACGTGCTCGTTTAAGATCCTGCTCTAATTGTGAAAGTCTTACGCGACTGTTCTCAAGCTGTTGAACATATGCCTATTCAAAACAGAAAAACTCTCAATAACCCAAGCAGATCCCAAGTAAAATTAACCATGTGGTTACTGCAAATAAAACAATCAGAAAAAGAGCAATTAAGTGGATACTGTGCAAAAATGCATAATTTAGTTGGACTAGAAGCAAAACAAAACTCAAAATCCCAATAGATTTGGTGAGACTCATACAGAAGCAGAGAATTGAAATTAGAGCAAATTTTAATCTAAAGCCATAGCTAGTGGCGGAGTCAGCAAAAAAAGTGGGGTGTGCCGGATCGAAGAAAAAATTTTCCCCCAAATACACACGGCTTAATTACCCGGTACATATAATTTTTTTTTTTTTTAAACACAAGCCAAAAGAAATTTTTTTTTTTTCCAATTTGGGCTGTGCCGGGGACCAGCGAAGCACCCCCCCCCCCCCTAATCCGCCCCATAGCCCCATTTTCCTTGTAACAAACCATTAATGAAGCGTTTTGAGTAAGATTTAATGTAGCCTTTTGAATAAGATTTCAAAAGATGCACTATTACTTTTTTCCTCAACCGGCTTTTCCTTGCAGCTTCTCGATTCTGAGCCAGTCGACGCAATGCCTGCAATGAGGCAACAAAAACAAATGAAAATCCTTCCGCACAACTGCTAAAACCCGGTAAAAGAGAACGGCAGAGTGACGACCTTCTGATCTCCAGGCTTTCCCTAGAAAGGGTCCATGGATTCCACAACTACTAACTTTCCATTCTGAACTCCATTAAACTAAAAACCAGCAGGCAAAACCACATTAGAATGTTTGGAATTAGGACGACTAGATTTCCATTTCATAAAACGGTTAACTTGCGGCATTGTTCTAATTCACATAAATTATCATTAATGTAGAGATGAATTCAAAATATTCAAGTTGTTGCAGATCACATTTTCAAAAGCAATGAAGTCATGCCATCCAACTTGGGGTCACAGTGGAATAAAAAAGCAAATTATAACCCCAATAGGAACAGATATTCATGGTATGGAAACCAGACAAAATTAGTGCAAAAAAACAGGTGAAAACAAGGGTAAAAAAAGACCTGGTTTTTGTCATCAGTATCCGTAGAAGTGTCAGTCTGCTGGCTGTGATCTGCTACGACCCCAGAGTCAACCCAGTTATCAAAATGCCCATTTCCCAAAGCCCCACCACCACCACCTCCTCCACCACCATCACCGCCGCCACTAGCCCCCGCCATTGTACCCTTCTGCAAGATAAAGTGCCCTGAATCCACCCCTGCTCGTGACGAACCCATGTTTACAGAACCAATGCTCTAGAAAAACATCAGCAAACACCAAATTAGTTGTACTTGGACATCGGTCTGATGACATGTAAAGATAAAATAACAATAAATAATTTACATTGTTGAGTCCACCAAACTGCAAGCTATTAGACACAACAGAAACATTGCTTGCCTTCATGTCATTGTACGTTGAACCTAACATGAAATTAGAAATAAAGCACTTATTTAAAGTTTCAAGTATTTAAACATAAACAGACTATTGTCTGTGTGTGAGAGAGAGAGAGAGAGAGAGAGTACTTCTGCTTAAATCAACAGCATCCTCATGAGGAAATCCGGTTCCAGCTGAATGTTCAAGCTCTCCAAGATCCGTAAACCGAGTTCCATGTCTGCCACCTTCGTCACTTCTACATATACGGGTATAAATGAAGAAAAAAGAAAACAAAGAGATACATGAAAAATACAGACATGCATTTTTAAACAGAGTAACAAAAGACGAAGAAGCAAGAATCTTGAGTACCTCAAATAAAAGGGTGAGTGGCAATACATATCAGAGATCGTAAGAGAAATAGCCCTCGGAATTGCTCACATTTTAACTCTAACACTGTGTTTGATTCTTTGCAGAAGGTCAAAAAATGTAGAAGAGAGAAACAGAAAGTAAAGCAGAAAGGAAGAAGAAGAAGAAATCAAGAAAACTCTCAAAAACAAAGCGCTTCGGACTGTGGTTAGAGGGGAAAATCTTCAGGAACAGAAGATAGCGTATCAAAGTGTGGTTGCTTTTAGGCATTAAAAACGTCAGTACAATATTATCCTTTCATTATTGCTTTCTGACCTTTTGGGCATTTTTGGGCATGTTTGTTTCATTTTATTTTTTAATTTATAAACTTATCTATTATGATTTGACTGTTGATTTGAGAACTACTCAATAATCACCACACATTTCAAACTTTAATAAAATCTCTATCACTCATTTTCACTCATTATAAATTCTCTTTATAAATTATTTCTATAAATTTAACTAAATAGGTCCAAATTATTTTTCTCCCAAAACGTGAAACCCTTCACAACTTCCGTCCGGAGCGTGAAGTACAGGTGCCGCCATAATAGTCCAAAAATATGACGCTAGAGGCTGGTCGTATTATCATGCACTGGCCAAAAATTTTGTCAGTGATTTCATGCAAATCGAGATATCCATATCCCAAAAATGAATTGCTCGACTAGAAAATATATGGTATTTTAAATAGTGTACCTTAATACATTATTTTAGACTAATCACCAATATGCACAGGTTCAAAGGTTTAAAAACAGAGTTTAAGATTTTGAGTGTGAGTTTTTTATTGACTTATCACGTGTTTGATTCTATTTATCGAAACACATTATAATCTCATACACTAATTGATAACTACTCATTTGTAACTATAAATTTTAATCTTTTATTAAATCTAGATCACTCATTTTACTTAATTATAATTTTTTTTATAACTCAAATCAAATAATAAGAATCAAACGACTACTTAGGAGTACCATAATAAAGCACTGGAGTACCTGAATTTTCCCAGGAGATACTTTGGCGTGACAAATCTCCTGTTTGGCAGAAAATGAGTATTATTCCAGCTCATTTTGTGTTCCCAATTCCTGTTTGGCAGCAAACTAGTTATTTTTATTCCAGCTCAATTTGTGTTCACAAGTACTACTTCTACCACATTCCTTTAACACTCATCTTGTGCCAAGCATTTATTGGATTATATCCACTATGAGGTGGAACAAAATGACAAACTATTATGATTTCAAAATATGCATTATAAGGTATTGTCTGAAGAAACATGTAAATAATCGAGCCAACGAAGTGTTCCGCGTTAAAACATCAAGTCGTTTCAAGATCGAGTCATTGAGATAGGTAAAAGCACATAAATTTCTAAACAAAGATAATGTTCTTTTCTTTCTTCCCCTTTAGAAGTTAGAATACAAATTTTGCATGCCAATAAATCCGTCTAAAACCCTCCCTAAAATTCCCCGAATAGATCGGAAGAGCAAAATTATCAATCCTCATGAGGGTATAAATTATTAAACATTAAAATTCTACACCTGCATTAACGAAAAACATATATATTAATTAGAGAAACAAGTCCACAATCCATTGGAAATTTTTGTTGTACTTTAGACTCAATAATTTGAAATATCCATTATTTCTCTCATTTTAGGTGACAAGCCTGGGTCACCCGATTGAATGTCATTCTTTTTGTCATTTTCGGTCCCTAGAGGTAGAATGAGTAACTAGTTAATTAGATTAGGGAAATCTTATTTTCTTTTTTATTTTTATTATTTTTACTTTTTAAAAAAATTAAATAAGAGTAAAAAATGCAATAAAGGATATTATGAGCAGACTTATAAAAGGTTGAAGACCAATGGCATTAAAAAAAAAGTTGAAGGTCTAACTGATAGAAAGTGTAAATGTAGGGACCATTTGTGAAATTAACCCTTTTCAATGTAGAAGACATATACTGAAAAGGTTTAATCTCACAAATTGTCCTCAACCTTTGAGTTAAGTTTCAATTTCATCTCTAATATTTGTTAAGACACACTACAGCCCCCAACCTTTGAGAAATAAGCACAAATCGTCCATGTTTACACTATTTCACAAAATTTTTAATAAAAAGACGACTATACCCCTGAAGCGTTTTAAATTTTTTTTAAAAAAGATTTAAAAATAATAAAAAAATTAAAAACCACGCCCCTTCCCCACGCCCCCTCCCCTCTCTGGCGTCCATTCCGACGGCCCATTCTGAGGACCACAAATGGGGGGTGAACCCCCTATTTTGCTACTGAAAATGGCAGCAAAATGGGGGAATTCATCCCCCATTTGTGCTGCCAGAAAATGGCAACAAAATGCTGGCGCTTTCTAGCAGCACAAACGCTGCCGAAAACGAGAGCAAAATCGGGGGATTCACCCCTATTTTTGAGAGGAATGTTGCCGGAAATAGCAGCAAAATCACTACCGTTTTTAGTAGCATTTGTGCTGCCAGAAAACGATAGCAAAGCTACTGCTTTCTGGCAACATGAATGGGGTGAATCCCCCCGTTTCGCTGCCAGAAATGACAGTGAAATTGGGGGATTCACCCCCATTTGTGAGTTTAAATATTGTCGGAAATGGCAGTGAAATCGCTGCTATTTCTTACAGTATTTGTGTTGTCATAATGACAGTACAAATTGGGGATGAATCCCCCCATTTTGCTACTGGAACGGTAACAAAATGGGGAGGGGTTCACCCCCTCCCCCCATTTGGCAGCAAAAATGCTGCAGGAAATGGCAGCGATTTCGCTGCCATTTCCAGCAGCGTTGGTGTCCCCATTTATGTTGCAATTTCCGACAGCGTTCCACCAAAAATGTTGCTATTTTCTGGCAGCACAAATAGGGGTGAATCCCCCCATTTCGCTACCATTTCAGGCAGTGAAATATGGCAGCAAAATGGGGAGATTCACCCCCCATTGAGAGTCTAAATGCTATCAGAAATGACTGCCATTTTCAGCAAAGAATCGCTGCCATTTCCAGCAGCATTTGTGCTACTAGAATGGCAGCACAAATGAGGAGTGAATCCCCCCATTTTGCTACCATTTCCGGCAGCAAATTGAGTGGATTCTCCCTCCTTTTGGGCCGCCGGAACGGACCGGAATTGTAGGAGGGGAGAAGGACTTGGGATGACAAGGGGTGGGTCGGTTTTTTAGTTTTTTTATTATTTTTAAATTTTTTAATAAAAAATTAAAATATTTAAGGGCATAACTGTTATTTTGTTAAAAATTTCACAGAACAGTAGAAATATGAACGATTTGTATGTATTTTTCAAAGGTTGGGGACTGTGGTGTGTATTAACAAAGATTGGGGACGAAATCAAGATTTAACTCAAAGGTTGGAGACGATTTGTGAAATTAACCTTACTGAAAATAAACCAAGTATGATGTGTTTGTCAAATGATGCTAACACAAAAATATGGTGTGTGTGAAATAGATTTTTTTAGAATCAATTCTTCTCAATTTTTATGTCAATTCATTCTTAAGTACACATTTTTTAAAAATATTTTTCATAATATCTTATGATACGTTTTAACCGCACATTCTCTTAAAAAAATTATTTTTCACAAAATTAACTCTAAAAAAATCTATTTGTTAGTGTAATTTTTCAATGAAACTTCTAAAATTTAGGACAACTTCAGAAGGATTTCGACTAGAATGTCATCCAAATTTATTTGTAATGTTTTGAGATATCTGTTGAAAAGAATATATTTATTTTTTTATAAAATTCAGTAGGAATTGAAATAATAATAAAAATTGTTTCTAAAAGGGTCTGGAGAAAAATAAAACAATTTAAAAGATATTTTCATCCCCAAACAATACTTCAAAAAACAGAGGAGGTTGGCAAATAGGACAAGGGGGAAATTTTTGGATTTCTGTAGGAAAGTGTGAAGGTCGTCGGGGTGTGCATATTTGCATGGGGAAAGGTGAGTATTTTCAGGGGCGATAAAGATGATAGGAGAGGGGATTGAAAAGTAGGAGGAATATTTAATTCGTTAGGCCAAGATTCAATAGGCCTAGCTTCAGAGGAGCCCACCTGCAAATCACCCTGCTGCTACAATTTCTGCGCTTGGATTCTTGGTGATGTGCACGATTCTGCCTCCCCAGCTGGAGGGCCAACTAATTTGACGCTCTGACCATCCTCCCGATGCCACGCGCCACCCCACCGGCTCTTACGTTTAACACGGTGACACCTCATTTGTCACATGGTGACACCCTATTTTGACCAATCCTGGTGTTATATATCGGAGTTAATCAAAAGTTGCTCCTGCTAATCAGCTGAGAGCTTTGAGCACATCCTCGGTCAAACTACAGAATATGACTCTCTCGTGGCTGGACATTTTTTAACCTCTAATTTTTTCATCAGCCCTTTGCACAAACAACGTAAAACATATACCCTTCGCCCTATTTATATACTAATATATTACTCGTACATTACACAAGATAAATAAAAATACTTAGTTTTTTCTAAAACAATTTATTTATCAATTCAACACTTGCAAGAAAAATTTACGGGGTATTTGGCAACTTCGACATATTATAATCTGAATTACCACATGGCAATATTTCATTGGTTTCACTTTTTTTCAAAAAGGATCTAAAAGTCAAACCGTAATTGTTTACTTTTTACAAAAATAACTAATAAAATCATGCTACGTAGTAGATTATAATCCATATTATAATACAACTTCCCACCAAACACTTTGTTAGTGAAATAGATATCATAATAAAAGTCATCAATAAACTTTAGCATGTAGTGTTATATATTAGCATATAGTGTTATATATATATATCATAGACTTTTTTATAAACCTATGATATATCCTTGTGGTCATATCTTATTATAACTATTTGTTGAAAAACTTGCAATTTAGTTTTTTAATAATGAGCGTAAATGGTAAAGAGCACTCATTATCAAGATAAACTTCTGAATTTGACTCTATACTAAATTTATTAATGCCCGTCCCCTAAGTTCCCCATTTGTATAAAATAATAATAATACAATATCCGCTCTTTCATCTGTAAACTAACTATAAATCCAAAAATTACACCCATACCTTTTTTCAGTGAATATCTATCTAACTCGTAAGCAGTCTAAGTTTTTGTTAGTACGTAAAAAAATGATGACATGCGAAATATATTTCACAACTACGAACACCATTCAAATATTATACGGAAATCCACATATATTTTGTAAATCACTTGGGCAGCACAAAATCATAATATACAAATCTATTTTACAACTATGAACGTCACAAATAAACTACATATATATATATATATATTAAATATAGCATATTAAAGTTATCTTACAATTACGAATATATAATACAAATTATTACAAATAAGAACCCTAGTAAATATATCATATCATCCAAAAAAAGCAACGTGTTATAATACAATTAGTCAAATTTTTGTTATACTATGTACACAACAAGTAAATAAATAAATGAATAAATAAAGGCACATTTTTTACTGAAATAAATAAAAAAATCGTAATATCATTAGTTATCAATTAAAAGTTTTTAAAGTAACAGAATAAATTATTATAGTTTTTTAGCTAAATAATTACAATTTTTTTAAACATAAACATTTATAATTTTAAAAAATAAAAAATAAAAGAAAAGTGCACTTAAGCAGCCAATCAATATACTTTTATTATAGAATAATAATGGCTTCAAAAAATTTCAAGTACCTTAGAGAGTTATTGTTAAGATACCTTCCATCTCATATGGTGGTGTGGAAGCATGGAACGTGGATTTTAATGTATGCAACGTGGAATGGAAGTGTCTTAAGAGGGTTGATGATAGCCAATTTAATGATGCAAATAAATTAAAATAAAAATTAAAACCTAAATAAGATGTAAATTTTCAATTAAAAATGAAAAAAGAGCTTGAATTGCATCCGTCCCTCATCTAATATCCTTTTATTCCCCTATCTCCTCCTTGTCCATATAACCCCCCTCCCAAAAAAAGGGGGCGTGCCTTGGGTGGGTGGGGGGGGAACAGATAGCTATTTTGTGGCTAACCCTTTAAATTTTAAGGAAATGGAACATATGTCATTGGAAAACATTGACTTGAATTCTAATTTTTTTTTTTAACTAAGTATCAATTACAATTGCAACTTTCCCATTTCTAAAAGTAAAGAAAATATAAAATAAATATAAATCTAATTAACCAACTAAAAAATAATTAAAAAAAACTCACTAACTACAATTAATTTGCCAATTTACTTGTCATATATATATATATATATATATGCATCATATGTCATTTTTAAAACTGATTGACTACAATTAAACTGAATACATATTTGTTGGAAACTAATTAATAAAGTATATTTTCATTTAGTTTCCATGAAATAGAAGACAAAGATTAAAGTAAATTGTTCTGTTAGTTCTCCATAAAAAATTGAAAACACAAAAGAATAGCCATAAATTTTTCTAAAAACACAATATATATATATATATATTTATTTATCACAATAAATTAATTGACAAATGCAACTTTATTTAAAAGCACATTATCAAAAAATCAAGAATTAACCCAATAAATTAATTAACAAATGCAGCTTGATTTAGGGTACATTAGATTGTGACATGACATAATCTAATTATTATGATGTCATTTTTACTGTCTAAGTCACACACAAATTGAGCCGAAAACTAATTAATAGGGGTATTTTCATTAGTTTTCAAAAATTAAAACAAAAACAGTTTTCAAAAAATTCTAAATTTTAAAAATTAACTATAAATTTTATAATGAAAAAAATAAAGGGTGCAGCATAATTGCTACTCAATTTTTTTTAAAAATTAAAAAGAAATTAAAAAAATAAAGAATAGGCAGCAAAGTTGCATTAAGTCTTGGTATTCCAAGGCAACGCATGGATATGCTTCCCAAAGAAAATTGTTAGTTCCAAAACAAATATTAATTATAGTTTTAGTTAAATGGTTTAAAGAAAAAAAAAAGAAAGAAAAATTCCGATTGGGCAACGAAAGTTTCCCGCCCAAAATATCTATCAAGACTATTCCTCTATATATAATATATAGATATTGCACCCGAGCCGACTTTAATGTTCAACTAGCTCGGAAGTGGACGTGGCCCTGTCAACTGGTTAAAAAGTCAACGTCAAAGAAAGCAAAGGTCCAAGAGGCTGAGCCGAGTTGGAAACTATTGTCGCTGTTCAAACCGTCCCTCAACGTGATTGGGCGTTTACCCTAATTTCACCTTGCCAGTACAGGAAAACGGCTCCGCCGGAGCGGCCACGCTATCAACTCACTATTTAGTGGGGGTGGGTTCTTGCCACAATAATAAACAAGTGTCACCCAATTATCACGACTCCGATTCACTTATTCACTGTAGACGCGGTTACACCGTTCACTTTTAACGTGGCACATATATAGTCGACACACATAATAGTCATGTGTGCACCACACGTCAAGCCATGTGTGAGCCAATAAAAAGTAGACAGTGTAACTCCGCCCGTAATGAGTTAATAAAATTACAATTATCACGCCAAATGTCTACATCAATCGCGTGCAATGACACTAAAAATCCTTATACAATCATATGTATTATCTAAATGTATCTAAATCAAAATAAGTCTAGTCTGTTTTCCCGCCTAAACAGTTGATGTCACTAATTACATCATTTTCTTTTTTTTTTTAATTTTTTCCCTTGCCAACACAATTTACCTTTCTCTTTCTTTTATTTTCTTTCTCAATTATATCTTTAATCTCGATTTTAGCGTTTATTCAATTTATTTTTATATATCAAACTCTCGTAATTTAATAAAATTTGTTTTATTTCGCCTCCAATATTAAGTTGTCCAGGTACAAATCTGAGTAAATAACATTTTTAAAGTCTCATTTTCTTTGATTGTCATGTAGATAGATACTTACTATTGATTTATATCTCATCTTATAATTTTTTAAATCTCTTTTTGAGTTTGGTAAATTAAAAAATGTTTAAAAGATACGAATATGTGGCGTCAAATGGTAAAATTTCATTTGCCTCATTTTTTTTAATTTGGAGCATATTTTTGCTGAATAATATATATTTACAGAAATTCAAAGATTCTTTGTTCACAAGCTGATCTTCTTTTATGAATGTAATATTTTACTAATAATATTATTACGTAGAAATTAATATTAATAATTATTAACCAATTAATAGGATTCAATATTAATTACATCAATATTTTATCATTAATGACACTCAAAGTGTACATGTTTAGGACCGTCAATTAATTTGTACATACTCCCTCCTTCTCGATTATTTGATCCCATTTGTTTTTTCACAGGGATCAAGAAATATGTGTTAGAAAGGCAAATTTTGTAATTCATGTTCTTAATTTGTCCATATTTAATGTGTAAAATTCAAAATTAATAGTAATAATTAAAGTATTAAATATAGCTAGATTTGAAAAGTAAGGCAAATTAAACATTTTAATATAGAAATGAACCATATATTTGGTACATCCCAAAAAGAAAAATTGGACCAAATAATTAGAATGAAAAGAGCAATTAATTGAACTTTCTTGCTTTTTCAAGTATTTAACTTACTATTAAATGACATAATCCTACTCATACCGTGTGGTGAATTTTAACATATTATCTAAACGAATTCTCTTTTGACACAATATCATATAATCATGAGAAAGTATGAACTTGTTGTTCGCAGATCAAATTTTACTCCTACATGAATATGCTTTGATATATTAATATACATTATTTTATAAATTTTTAGCTGAATATGTGACTACGAATATATTGAATATTGAGAATAAATCTCTTCCACTGAGGCATATGTACAAGGAGAAAGAAGATTGCATATGGAACATTGATTATCATGTGAAATGTAGAATGTATATGGATTGTCTTTTCAAAATAAATATATTAGATTAGTATTACCATTGATGCTATTTCCTCTATTGGCACATAACTTGTGTTTTTAGACTTTTAGAATATTTTCAACTATTGTAAATTTATTAAAAAAACTTTCACATATTTAAATTTAAAACTATTTTTGTACCCGTGTATCATACGGATGTTATACTAATAATATTTATAAATAGCCCGAAGTAGCCTCATTCAAGGGGCTAACGGAAAATTAGTATAAGCGACGTCACTCGTGGAAAAAATTCATAAACTCGAAGCTACCCTATTAGGGACAATTCATGTATAAACCATGTATTCTAAATTAGGGTAGTCCAAGTTAATGAGAAATCCCACACATAAGTTCTTGAGCTTTATTTTTAAGACCCTTAAACTCATGTATTGATTTTTGATTGACTAGTATGTTTGAAAGGGAAAATTAGGCTTATTACTTCAAATAATTTTTATTATTGAAAAATACGGCTGTTTTAATTAACAAATTTAAATGCCGTAGAAACACGGTGATAATTTCCTTGAATTGTGACTATATGCACTATGTAGCCTTTCTCCCAGGTGGTGGCTTCTCGGTTTCTTACCTTTTACACGAAGGGGTCACATTTTGTCTGCGTGGGTTAATTTTGTTGTTTTTTTTTACTACATGTGAGTGTGTTATCAATTTAATTTTAAATTTTTTCATTAAATTAATTATTATAAATTACTTTAATCTAATTTCATGTTACTTCGAATAAATGGCGCAGTTAGATACATATATTTCAAATAATAAGTCTCGCATTCAAATTACACCTACCCTCCCCCCGCCCCATATCTCCATGTATCCCAATAATAATAATAATAATAATAATAATAATAATAATAATAATAATAATAATAATAATAATAATAATAAAGTTATGTTAAATTAAATATTAACACATAAAAATTAAAATGTCATACATAAAAATTTAAAAAAGCACATAGAGAATAACCGATAAAATAGAAAGTCACATTGAACTAAAAAATGTAAATGAACTCTAAAACAAGTCTCATAAAGAAATATAAAAGTTACATTTGTGTAACTATTTAATAAAAAGTGACATATAAAGTAATCGATAATTAAAAAATAGATTAAATTAAAAAGTCGCATAAAATAAAAATGTAAAAGTCACATTTGTGCAACTTTTTAATAAAAAGTCACATGTTAATTAAAAAGCTACAGTTAAATTAAAAAGTCATAAAAATAAATTAAAAAGTCACATTTACATAACTATTTAATAAAAAGTGACATAAAATAATTGATAATTGAAAAATAGATTGAATTAAAACGTCACATATAAAAATATAAAATTCACATTTAATTATGTAATAGAAAGTCACACATCAATTAAAAAGTTATATTGAACTCAAAAGTCGCATAAATAAATTGAAAATTCACATTTGTATAACTATTTAATAAAAAGTGACATGTTAATTAAAAAGATACTTTGAAGTAAAAATTCACATAAAGAAATTGAAAAGTCACATTTGTGTAACTATTTAAGAAAAATTCACATAAAAAAATTGAAAAGTGACATTTACGGCTAATGAGACCCTAGCATTAAATGTAATGTGGAGGTTACTTGTCTCATATACGGTTGAGATAACCAATGGTCAAAAGTGAATGTCTAATTTTAGTCAATTAGACCCTTGAGTCATTCTTGTGGAGTCACATTAAATGCTTGTAATCATCATTTCCAAGTAAATGGCAAATATATACTATAAATAGAGGCAAACAAAAATGGGAAAGAGTTCGATATCCAAACCTCACTCTTCTTGTCTTTTACACATTTATAGTCTTCTATTTATTACAAATACTACAAACATTCCTTGTCTTTTCTGTATTTACTGCTTATGCCGATTCAGATACAAATTTCCCATAAATATAAATCTTGTTTGTTTAGTCAAAAGCTAAATTTGGCATTAACAACTTGGCGCAGTCTGTGGGAAACTTATAAAAAGTTGTGAAAAGCAAATATCCAGTGAAATTTAACCTCTGGTAAAAGAAATGAGTGGAAGACGCTCCTAGAGTCAATAGACAAGAACTAGTAATGTCAGACTGCCTCTCGAGTTCCGTGAAAACTAGGGCACCACTAGTGTCGGCTCCTCACAGCCGGCAACCGCGATAGGAACTTTTCAGTGAGAAGCGGAAGCCCTCGCTGAATAAGTGCAGTGGTTGCAATAGCACAACCTGCCAACTTTCTAATAAGGAAATAAAATATGAGCAAAGAGGGTGAATTTCTTACGGAAACGCATCAACAGAGGGCTGAGCTACGCCTAGACGCAAGGGTCCGGCCGGTTAGCCCTCAACGCGGTGGCTGCGCCAAATCTCCTTAACGATGTGGCCGGAAGCTACATTCACCTGGAGTTAGCTCCATGGCCCGGGCATGGCCCGAAGAGGCCAAAGTCACCTAATCTTTGGCAACCAATTAGCCACCCGCAAAAGAGGAAGGTCAATCCACGGGTTCTTCGAGGCACCCCGTCCATCCTTCAATAAACCCGTAGGATGTGTGCAACAAGGAAACAACCACGTGACCTTAGAGGAGAACTTTTTTGCGGGAGGGAGGACCAAAGAATCTCCACCCCAACCAGAACGGTCACCTCTCTCAATGTGTCCGCGGAATATATATTTGACCTTCTGAGTGGTGACCAAATTTTACTCAAACTAAAGCCCGTGAAATGGCAGGCGAAGAACGTAGATCAATCAGAGAGGTCAATTAGAGAAGTTTCTTTTAGAGTAGCATCTAGAAAGTTTTTGGGCTATATAGTCAATCAGAGAGAAATTGGGGCGAATCCAAAAAAATGAAGGTGATTCTTGACATGGAGCCTTTCAAATTAGTAAAGGAAGTTCAGCACCTCACAGGATGGATCGCCGCGGTAAGTCGTTTCGTGTCACGGTCTATGGACAAATGCAAGCCATTCTTCGAGGCCATCAGGAAATCGAAAGAGTTTGCGTGGACAGAGGAGTGCCAGGTCACTTTCATCAAGTTGAAGGAATACTTTTCCTCTCCTCCCCTACTATCTAAACATTTACCAAGGGAAACGTTATGTCTATATATGGCTATTTCAAAATCATCGATCAGCGCGGTCTTGGTCAGAACAAAAGGACAGTCTTAGCTTCCAGTCTATTATGTAAACCATGCTTTACACGTTGTAGAGCTCAAATACCCTTCTATGGAGAAGCTCGCCTACACTCTCGTAGTCGCTTCCAAGAAGCTCTAGCCTTAATTCCTCGAGTACACAATCAACGTCCTGACAAATGCTCCTCTAAGATCGGCTCTTCAAAAACTCGACCTATCAGATCGCTTGGTCAAATACTCAGTAGAACTTAGCCAGTATGACATCAACTACAAACTAAGGACCGCTATCAAGGGACAGGCCCTAGTCGACTTTACAGCCCAGCTTACTCCTGTTGAACCCAACCTCAATGGCGTGGAACCTTCGACTTGGGAACTATACGCTGAAAGATCCTCCACAAGCTATCCTTCTGGAGCCGGAATCGTCATTGTCAGTCGCACTGGGAATTATTACTATTAAGCTATTAGGTTTGGCTTCGACGCGATAAACAACGAAGCTGAATACGAAGCCGTCTTGGCCGAGGTCAGTATAGAAAAATCAATGGGTATCAAAAGGCTAGTCATCAAGAGCGACTCTCAGCTCGTACTAAACCAAACGAGCGGTGTTTATGAGATGCAGGGCGAAAAGCTCTCCTGATATCAGAGCAGACTGCTGGAGAAGCTAAATAATCTGAATCACTTAGAGATCACGCAAATCCTAATAACTAAAAATAGCCATGTAGATGCCTTGGCTAAGCTTGCAACCAGCAACGGGGTAGGCGAGCTCAGCGGCATCCCAATTAGCAAGTTAGCAACCTCGTCTATTGATAAAGCAGAGGTAGCAGCAGCAGAGATCAGCTCCTTAAGCAACTGGATGGACCATATTATCTAGTTCTTAAATGAGAGAGTGGCTCCCCCCAAGCGTGGAGACCAGAAAGCTGAGACATCAGGCCACTAGATTCTTGCTAATTGATAGAAAGCTATACAAGAGAAACTTCACCGGACCTCTGCTAATGTGTCTTAACCCCACTGAGGCGCGAGCTGTTTTGGAGGAAGTACATTCTGGAGTTTGTGGCAACCACTCAGGCGAACTGTCCCTTGCACACAAAATCATAAGGCATGGATGTTTATGGCCCAGTGTCCAAAAAGACGCGATTGATTTCGCCAAGGCCTGCGACAAGTGTCAAAGATTCGCTCCCTTGATTAGGAGCCCTTTAGAAGAGTTAACCTCGATTACAGGACCATGGCCTTTCACCAAGTGGGGTTAACCTCGATTACAGGACCATGGCCTTTCACCAAGTGGGGGATAGATCTTATCGGTCTACTCCTAAAGGGAAAAAGAGGGACTCAGTTCGCCATCGTTGCTATTGATTACTTCACAAAATGGGTCATAGCTGAAGCTCTCGCCACCATTACGGAACAAAAAACAACAAGCTTCATCTGGAAATTAATTGTTTGCAGATTCGGGGTCCTAAACGCTATAGTCACAGACAACGGCAAGTAATTTGATAACGTAAGGTTCAAGTTGTTTTGCGAAAAGTTGGGCATAAAAAATTTCTATTCTACGCCCCATCATCCGCAAGCCAATAGACAGGTCGAGGCCGTCAACAAAATCATCAAGTAAACTTTAGAAAGGCGTTGGAAGCTCTGAAGAGAGGCTGAGTCAAAGAGCTCTCCGCAATTTTGTGGTCCTATCGAGTGACCTACCGAGCTGTGATTGGGGAAACTTATTTCTCCCTCACATATAGAGCTGAAGCTATGATCCCCGTTGAGTTGGAGGTCCCTACTTTCAGAGTAGCCCAGTACAACGAGGCTGAGAACAACAAGCTCTTTGCCAATAAGCTTGATCTTATTGATGAAAAAAGAGAATTGGCTGATATCAGAAATGTGGTTTATAAACAGAAATGTGCCAAATTCTACAACTCCAGGGTCAGAGTCCACAGGTTTGAAGTTGCAAAGTCTTCCTCTCCTCTAGAAAGCTGGTTTTGAGGACCTTAGGTCCCAGCTTGGAAGGTCCCTATCGAGTCAATCGAGTCCTATGAAATGGGGCTTATGAGCTCGACGACATGCATAGGGATGAATTAATGCACCTTTGGAATGCGGAGCATCTAGAGAAGTATTATTAATAGCCGGGTATCAACTCTTAAACCATACGTTTCTAACAATTGTCTAGTTTGTTTAATGCGTACGTTCTTACTTCTCCACGGTCCCACACAAGGTAAATCTACGACTGAGTAAGGGTACGTGATCTATGCAGGAACAAACTTCCTGCCAGCGGCATAACACTCGTCCAAAAAAATTTAGCTTATCTGCCAGCGACCTCACATCTAAGTCCACAGGTCTGCGAACAAAGTTGAGGCAAGCCCTTGGCTAGTGACCTAACACTTGAGATTATCGGTCACACGACTAAAACTGGAATCGACTTCTAGTTTAGCGGCCTGACTCTTGCACACACCCTTACTCAAACCCATTGTCTATGACCTAAATTAGAGCGAGCTTTTGGTTAAGCGTCCTAACACTTTGGTCCAAGGATTGTGCAAGTAAATGCGAGAAATAATAAACGACAAGGTTATTTGAACGAATAGACAATTGTGTGAAAAAATCTTCATTCTTTCATATAAACGATTTAAAATACAAGCTCAAAGACAAAAGGCGAAGGATTTCAGGTCCGGTCTTCTGGGGCAAGAACCTCAACCTCCACGCCAGCAAGAGCGATGGCCTCAGCGTCCTCGACGTCTGAGCTTTCATAGCCAGAATCTTGCTTGAGTTTGGCTATTTGGTCCTGGAGGAAAGTCAGGTCGTATTCAGGCTGAGATTTCTTAATTTCTCCAAGAAGCTCCTTGGTCGTCTCATAGTACAATCTGGCATTGGCTTGCTTGAACTCCTCCGAGGCCTCGTCCTAGCCACCACCTCCTCATAGCCGACCAACTTCTTAGACGCGGCCCCACTCTCCGCCTTATTAAGGGCCTGCTAGTGATTTGACCTCTCGGTCACCAGCGTGCTCTCTAGCCTCTTGATCTTCTTCCTAGATGCTTCAAGCTCGTTCCTCAGTATAGCTGCCTCATCTCTGGAAATGGCAAGGTCTTGCTCTTTCTCTTTCAGGGCCCATTCAGCCTCCTCCTTTACCATGGCAGCCTTGTCTGCCTCTTGGGTCATCTTTTTAGTATCACTGATGACCCTGCAAATGGGGGACTCAGCGTGCTGGTCCAGAATGACCGAACGGCTCTGTGTGACCGCATTCACCTGATGAATCTCGAGGAGGGACACGGAGATCTCATATTTATCCCATTTTTTCACCAATTCCTGGCCACACCGCTCATGGTGTCTGTGACATTCACCAACAATTCCTCTACTGGCTTCTCGAACGGCCTCTTGGCAAGATTAAAATGGAGTAAAGCCTTGTGTCTCTTGTCTTTAAGTTTTTCCAGGGCAACTCACGAATTATGTTGAATAGGAGGAATAGATCGTCTGCAAGCAGATCCAAGGTCCCCCTGTCCTGGGTCGATAACTCTTTGCAGCCTGACGCTGAAACAGGGGGCAAAAAGTTAGAAAAAGAGCCTGGAGGAGTATGGGGAAGTTTAGCTTTCTGGCACTTCGCCGGATGGTCCACTACCACCAAATCAGTAACTGGTGCGACCTTCTTGGCCACTGCTTTCTCCTGCTGCGTTGCTTTAGCTCTTTTTTCACTAGCGCAGCATTAACTTCCTCAACCGACCTCATTTCCTGAGCTCTTTCCCGGCGCACCTTCTTGCCTAAAGACAAATATATATATATATATATATATATTAGTGTCAAGCCGCCAGGCAATCAAAAATAAGGTCGCCATAAAATTTCTACTTACTGGGAAGAGGGGCATGGGTACAACGTTCTGACTTAGGAGCTGATAGCCCAGCCTCAATCTAAGAATCCTCGCTGGTAAAGTCCTTAGCGTGGTGATCGTTTTTCCCAATTCAGAGACATATTCAGCTCGCCTCTTGAAAGACGGAGATATCAATTGTGGCCTATCTTCTCCTGAAACAGAAAGGGAAAATTTTAAGTATTAGCTTAACAGCCCTAAAGAAACACGTATTGACAGCCACTCACTGATTTTCATGAAGTTCATTAGCACATCTGTATCCTGGTGATTCAGGCTCGGTGAGGTCCTCCAGTTGCCTCTTACCTAGAACCAACTCTTTTTTCAATCAGAGACAGACTCCCAGATCCTCTTCACCAAGTTGCCCCAAAGGTGCTGGCCTTTTGATTTTGGGCGAGCTGACACATAGTACCAGCCTTTACCTTTAAAGGGCGAGGTTTTCAACATTATTTAAGAAACGAAATCCTCAGGGCTGAGAAACGCCAGCCCCCACGCTATCAGAGGGAAAAGACTCCTATGATGGTCCTCCAGCCAGTTGGTGGGATCTAAGAGGTGGCAACCCCCAAAACTGCAATAGTCTGGTCCTTGGTCTGGGAAGAAAAACCTTGAACCCAGCATCAAACATCTTTGTGTTTATAGCCATACACCTCCTCGGAGGATTGAAGGCTCTTTTCCTCTCATATGGTACCCAGAAAGCGACTTCATCTGGTACATTACAACAGCAGTGGATGGAGCGCAAATCCGTCTCAGTCACTTGTGAGGGGATATCCTTCGCCACCCACCGTAAATCTTCTTCTAGGGACACCGCCGCCAGAGGCCGTCAACTTGAACTTACCTTGGCCTCTACTTCTTCCCCACAGGAGCATTCATTGCTTATCCTGAAACAGAAAGGGAAAATTTTAAGTATTAGCTCAACGGCCCTAAAAAAACACTTAACTACCACTCACTGATTTTCATGAAGTTCATTAACACATCTGTATCCTGGTGATCTGGGCTCGGTGAGGTCCTCCAGTTGTCTCCTACCCAGGACCAACTGTCTTTCCAATCAGAGATAGACCCTTAGATCCCCTTCATCAAGTTACCCCAAAGGCGTTGGCCTTCTGATTTTGGGCGCGCTGACACATAGTACCAGCCTTTAACTTCAAAAGGCGAGGATTTCAACATTTAGTAAGAATCGAAATCCTTAGGGCTGGGATACCCCCAGCCCCTGCGCTAGCATAGGGAAAAGACTCCTTTGATAGTCCTCCACCTAGTTGGCGGGATCTAAGAGGGGGCAACCCTCCCAACACTGCAATAGTCTGGTCACTGGTCTGGGAAGAGAAACCATGAACCTGGCATCAAACATCTTTGTGTTTATAGCCACACACCCCCTTGGAGGATTGAAGGCTCTTTCCCCCTCATAGGGTACCCAGAAAGCGACGTCATCCAGTATGTTACAACAGCGGTGGATGGAGCGTAGATCCGCCTCAGTCACTTGCGAGGGGATATCCTTAGCTACCCATTGTAAATCTTCTTTTGGGAGTACAGCCACCAGAGGCTGTCCACTTGAACTTGCCTCGATATCTACTTCTTCCCCTCCGAAGCATTCGACACTTATCTAAGAAACCTCCTCTCATTCTCTGGTCATTTTGATTGTCTCAAATAAGAACTACCTAGGGAACTTAAAGACGGTAGAGAAAAATTACCTTGAAAAGTAAGAATCTCTAGATGGTTTTAATGAAAAACAATGCTGAAGCAATAAAAGACTCTTAGCCAGATAAAACGAGAGATGGAAGGTGAGATGAGAGAGAAGAGAGAAGTTTAAATAAGAAAGAGGTGGATGCAGCGTGGCAGCTGCGTGTTGCCTTGAGAAGTGAAAAGACTCCAATCAAATTAATGATTACCGCCTATAGGTTCTCTAGAACACGCCACTCCACTGAATGGCGGCCACGTGGAAAGGCAAACCTATTTCGAGATTCAAAAGGTCGAATTTCAGGAGGTAAAAAGTGTAAAGATAATCACCAACAATCTTTAAGGCCGCTAACCCTAAATTCCATAAACAGTGATCTTGAGGGGGCATTTTGTATCTACCAAGTCGTAGAAAGTCAACACTAGGGCTGTGCAAATGAATTTCGGTCACGGGTTTTTGAAGGACCAAGACCGGACCAAATATCTTGGTTCGGTCTCGGTCCCAGTCCCGAAAAGGGCAAGCCCAAACGGTTTCAGTCCCAGTTCGGGCTCAAGTAATGAATTCGATTTTTTTCGGGCTTTTCCGAGCTTGTAAAAAAAATTTTTTATAGACTTAGTAACGTAAAAACATATATAAACATAGTTTAAAACAAACAAATAGAAGAGTTTTACGTGTAACAAAAATATTAACATGCCTCCGTAAAGTAGAGGTACTATACTTACTTGTATTTCTCACTTTTTTATTTTAACAAATCTAAAATTATTAAATATTTGAAATATGTATCCTAAATTGGAAAGTAAATGTAAAAATCATAAATATTATATCTATTTTATAATTTAACAATTTTACGATACAATTTTGATATTTTCAAAAGGCAAAAGATGGATAATTCCTATTTTATTATACATTTCTAGAGATTAAATATTAAAAAATGATGTAATTGCAAAAATTAAATAACACTTACCACTTAAAATAAAAGTAAGAAAATCTATTTAACACTTTTTACAAATAAGAAAACCACTTAAATAAATGAGAAGATTTAAAAGCACAAATTCTCCATGTGTATATATAAATATTTATATATATGTGTATATATATATATATTATAATAATAGCATTTAACTTAAATAGAGTCAATAAATATATTATAATTCCAAACAATTTTCTTACAAAATCCTTACAATGCTACAAATTCTAGTAACATTATATATTAATACAATTATTCTTGACTATTGAATAAAAATAATATAATAATGATAATTTTTAAAGAAGTTTATTGGCTAAAAAATTCCAACTTGAAAAAGAAATTTAGTGGTAGTGCTCTAATTTTTTTAATCGTCCATATTGAAAGTTTTGTAAAAATGCAATATGATTAGAACTTATAAATGAGATAGACCTTTGTGCAGATGACTATGTAAAGGAAATTTTGTGGACATTGAGGCAAATTAATAATTATTTTAGTCCTTTATATTTAGTTTTAAATTTAAATGATTATCCCACATTGGAAGTTTTACAAGAAAGTAAAATAATTGGGGCTTCTAAATAAGATGGGCATTTGTGTAAGTGACTATGTAAAAGAAATAATTTTTATTCTTACCTCTTGAGTATAATGAGAAGTGAAAACCGAGTTTCAATTTATATATTTAAAAAAAAATAAAAAGGTCAACCTGTCTTTGACCGGGTTTTTTTGAAAACCCGGGACCCGACCGATGTAGGACCGGACTGGTCATGTTGGCCCCAAAGCCCTCACTGAGACCGGCCCGTTCGGTCCAGTTTTGGGTGGGTTGAACTAGTCCCGGTTTTTTTGCACACCCCTAGTCAACAAAGGTTAAAGGTCAACCGAGGTCAGCAGTCACTGAGTCTTGAGAGTAGACCTCGAGCGCCTCACCTAACCTAGCGAACCAGCGACCTAGCGACCGCGACCTAGCAGCCACAGGATCTAGTGACTTAATTTAGCGACCTTAAGGACAGCCTTATTCTTTCACTCCTGCGGCTCAAGACAAATAGCCACCTCGCCAGCAAGCTCACAGGTGCCTTAGCCAAAAGCATACCAACTCCGTAGAAGCTTGGGAGCCCATGTGAAGAACCTTATCCTTTACGGCTGATGGGACCATAGCATTAAATACAATGTGGAGGTTACTTGTCCCATATGCTGTCCCATATGCGGTTCAGATAACCGATGGTAAAAAACTAAAGGTCTAATCTCGGTCGATTGGACCCTTGTGTCATTCAGTTGATTGGACTCTTGTGTCATTCATATGGGGTCACATGAAACGCTTATAATCATCACTTCTAAGCAAAGGGCAAATGTACACTATAAATAGAAGCAAACAGAAATGGGAAAGGGTTCGACACCCAAACCTCACTCTTCTTATTTTCACACATTTGTAGTCTTTTATTTATTGCAAACACTACAAGTATTCCTTGCCTTTTCTGCATTTACTGTTTATACTGATTCAAATACAAATTTTCCGCAAATAGAATCTTGTTTGTTGAGTCGAAAACTAAATTTGCATCAACAAAACCCATTGAAAATTTGCATCCCCTTACTACTCTTCAAAAGAGCTTCGAATTAGAAGTCAGGGAGAAAAATGAACACAAAAAGCGCTTAAAGCAGCATTATTATTATGTCGGAAAATGGTAAGACTTTATTCAGATGATTCTAGAAAATGAAAGATATATAATTGATAGGCAAGATGGCAAGCGTACGATACTATTCAAGTAATACAGTAGATTAGGGAATCTAAAGTCTCGATCCCGTAGGAAAATTGTGAACCTACTTTACTTAAGATAATTTCGGGCTAATTGAACGAAGAAATTAGAACATTTTTATAAAGAATAAGTAGCTTTAAACTAGAAGATTAAATTGGAACTCGTTTTCAATTAAATAGTAAGATGCAACTCAATTTAATAAGCTAAATATATGAATAAAGGTGTTGAGCCTCACAAATCCACAATAGACGGACGTTTCACTTACGTAATTTCATTCATGATAATGCTCCATCACTTATTGACAATCACTTTTACAAATTTAATTAGTCTCTCTCGAGTAAAATAAAATATACCCAATTAAGTAAACACGCTATATTTCTATGTGAGTTTCAACCTAATCAAGTGCATTAATGAACAAGAAACCATTTTTGTGATTGCAAAAATCATAAAAATATATATCCATCTTTTATGCAATTCGTGCTTTTATTGAAATGCTAAACTTGTGATTTACATCTCGGTTTCCTCACGAATTCATTGACAAACACAATTATAAGTTGGTCATGCTCATTAAAGGGTCAATAAAGATCACAGTAGAAAATAAGCAAGCAGTAATAATTAGAATCATTTATGAAATGAACACAATCAAAACATATATATTACTTCATCGGTAGCCCCAACAAGAAAATTTAATTAATCATAATTGAAGAAGTCATAACACTATGATTCATAGGGTACAAATATATGACCGGATCCGTAAAAGAAGAATATGAAGAACTATGAAAGAACACGTTTACACCAAACAAGAACTCCCTTCTTCAATTCTTTTCAGAAGCCCTCGTTTTAATCTCTAAGCTCGTTCTCTTTCCAAGCCTTCAAGATGGATTTTCTATGCAGAACTATAAAATAACACGTTTACACCAAACAAGAACTCCCTTCTTCAATTCTTCTCAGAAGCCCTCGTTTTAATCTTCAAGCTTGTTCTCTTTCCAAGCCTTCAAGATGGATTTTCTAGATCGGAAGAGCGTCGTGTATTTTTAACGTTGTTACTCTTCCTCCTTTTTAATTCTCATGCCTTTACTATCTTTAGATCAAAAAAGGGGCCCAAAATACGAAAAGAAAGCTCATTCTTAGACAATGCAGAGGTTATAAAATGCATCACACAGACTAACCACAAGCTACAACACTCCATCTATCTTGTATGTAGGTTGTAGCAAGTATTTTACAACCCGATCATAACCTTCTGATATAAACTTTGTCTTCTCGATATAACACTTCTATCTCTTTTAAATTTGGTTTTTTATGACAACTCTTCCACCGCGGTCCAAACCTACTTGGCGTAGTTGAAATTGGTCCTCATACTTTTGGAACACCTGACATAGGACTTACTTTTGTTCCGAAAAGTGCAGGTTAGTCTTAAACTCTTCAATTTTGGCCGTTTTATCCCCAAAACTCTTGAGCACAATATCCAATAGCATCAAATTCACATTTTTACCTACAATGACCATATTGGCACAAACTTAGATAGAAATCCGCCTATATGCTAAATATTTCTCAAGTTAAAGGACTCAAAATAGTATGTAAAAATACACTCATCAATAGTTTTTTGAGGAATTTAAGAGAGATACCAATTTTTTTTTAAAAACTATTCCGACATTTAAAATTTTATTATAGATGGATCTTTGGAAAGATGGGAATTATTGTTAGTTTTACAGGTATTGTATATCGTACATATTTTTGTTAATATAAAATTCAGAAATTAAAGTAAATTCCATTTATTAAAATTGGATATTGTTATATTAAATTATGGTTAAATTTCACATATGGTCTCCAACCTTTGCTCATTTCATTAGTTAGGCCTTCATTTTTTTTTCTTTTTTCACCATCATTGGTTTCTAACCTTTTATAAATCTACATGTAAGGTCCATACTCCTATGAAATTGACATTTATACTCTTGCTCTTTTTTTCTTAATAACCCTTACTTTTCTAAATAAGAGAAAAATAACTAAAAATAAAAAATAATAAAAAGGGAAAAATATAATTCCTTTCTACCTACCTAACTAGTTACCCACCCATGCCCTCACCTCATCAGAAATGATATGCTAATAATCATTTCTGGTAATAAAAGAAGAGATTCACAAATTTTACTATGTACTCTTCCTACTGCTGTCAGAAATTATAAAGAAAAAATAGAGGTTCCTCTAAAAAAAATATTGTAAGTATTTGTCATTTCCAGCCATATTGAGGATAAGAGTATAGAATGAGTAGCTAGATAGGTCGGGAAATTTTATTTTCCTTTTCATTTTTATTATTTTTACTATTATTAGATTTTTTTTTTGGTTTTTATTTAAAAAATAAAGGCAAAATTGTCATAAGTATCTTATGAGTGAACTAATGAAAAGATAGAGGCTTGCGACATTGAACAAAGATTGCTGGAACCAATTGAAGAAATGTGCACATGTTAGAGACTATATGTGAAGTTAACCTAAAAAGAATAGAATCATATCTTTGTGAGGACAGATGAAATACGTGTTACTTTATGAATGTACAATAACACGGTTTGGTAATAATAGGGTCAGATGAACTTTAAAACTTCACCAACGTTCCATTAATGGATTCACGGGTTACAATTGAATTGAAATTCTATACAAACTTTCAAGTTGCAATAATAACAACACACACCCACTAGAGGTTGGGCCTACCCATTGGGCTTACTGCTTACATTTGAGAGGAGGCCCCTATAACGCTCTTCATTCATGCAATCACAAAACTCACTATAAAAATAAATAAATATACTAGTACTATATAACCAACAATAAAAACACTTACAAATTAGTACACTTCCAAGCAAGGCATAACATTAAAGAGACAATTATATAAATAAAATATATCAGCATTTATTGGACGAAAATCCAATAAGAGAATTAGCTAGGTCAAAACTGACACGTGTTCCCTGTTGTTGCACATTTCCGATGATCCCAAGCGATGACGATGTAGGAGCAAATGACAAGCAAAATGTGCCCGAAGAGTCGACGGGTATTAGGTAATTCTTAGCCGGTAACGCCAACACTTTTTCATTCGAGAATCGGAACGACACCGTTGGCACTTCCACACTTTTCATCGAACTCAAGTCAAAACACGTATCGAACAAGGCCACGCCGTTAGTTGACGGCAGGTTGTTTGTACCCTTTTTGAAGGCATCACGTAAGGAATTATAAGCCGCCGTCTGAAGCCTCGTAACTGCGGTTCCCGAATCAACTATAATTCCCCCATCGCCGTTATCGTTTAACTGGAAAGTTGACGGCGGAATTCGCAACGAGTCACCTCCAACGCTGATCCCCGTTAGGTCCACGTAGCGGTAAGTTTCTATCTTTGGGTTATGGAGTAAAGGAGCAGTAACGGCGTCAGGCGGAATTGCTGAGTCGAACTCCAGAGTCGAGGCCGAGTCGGAATCACGATCCACGAGACAGTAAGAGAAAGAAGAGGCGTTAATCTGAGATGGGAAAGACAAAGAGCCACCGCCTAAGCCGAGTAAGCCGGCGGCTCCAACGAATAACCCTTCATTATTGTGCCCACAGCCTATGGCTACATTGTTAACCGACTGCGAGCCGCCGAAAGTGATGGTCTCCGTGACAAAATCGCCGACGGTGTAAGAACCGTCACCGTACGATACCTCGTAGAGACACGTGTCGTTATGGCATTCGGACACGTCAAGGGACCGGCATTGTTGAGTTCCGCAAGTGAGTTGGGAGAAGGAAGAAGACGAAAGCGGGTCAAAAATCGGGTCGGTTTGCTGGTAACAGTCTGCGCAGGGTGAGCATTGCACCCAATTGACATCACTGCCAGTGTCGAGCTCTTCCGATCTGTAAGCTTGAGTCGGCGGGCGACCGATCCCAACTCGGCAGAAGTACTCGCCACTGCCTTGACTCGTACCCGAAACAATCGGACCCTCGAGCTTCTCTGCCTCCAATTCTGCATTCAAAGGGCTTAGATCTGCTTTCCTTATGCCCTGAGTCGCCAGATCCAGCCGGGTCTGAAGCGACTGGACTCGGAGGGTGTCCCTGTTGAGACGATCCAAAGTCAGTTCCCTGTAGTCTTTCTGTGAAGCTCCACGGATGACCAAGCGCGAATGCAGCTGGAAACTGAGTGAAGAACTAAAGGATTCCTTGCCCGGTACTCTCTGCTTGGAGGACAGTAAACTATGAGAGTTAAATGAAAACAACTCATGAGTTTTCTGAACCGTAGAAGATACATCAAGTATTGCAGTTTGGGAGCCAACTGGAAGAGTTCTGGCGGAAGACGAAGACGAAAAAATGCAGAAAAATGTGAAGAAATTGGCAAGAAGGAATCCCATTTTCCCCATGGTAGAGTGAAGCAAACTAGTAGTAGAGTGCTTGTGTGTGCATAAATAGAGACACGTTGGAGCGGTTAGATATTATTGTCTTGCTTCTGTGATTAGTGTCATGTCATGTAAAAATTCTGCCCAATTATAAAATAATAGAGTGATTGCCCATTTTTAAGGATTGATTTTATTATTGTGTTGTATTTTTTCCCGTCGATAACGCTAATAAAGACAATTATGGCTACGCGGATTGCTTTATATGTTTTATATGGCAACAAATTGTCTAATAAAGACATACATCTTCAAGGGCGGATGACAATACTTGAATAAGTTGAACATTTGTCTAGATTTCACAAGTAGATTTGACAATCTAATATTTAGCTGTCTGATTTCCCTTTGAAATATGAGAGACATCGGTACAATTAAAATATTGCTTCTGTTTTGATTATTTGGTACTCTTTTTGTCCCATCAAAATAGAGTTTTTTTTTTAAGATGTCCAATTTATTTATTTTTCTTTTATGTTTATTTACAATTACATCTCCAAGTAATCTTAGAAATGTAAAAAATTTATCTTTTCTAATACTATTCTTTTTGAAAGGCTTTCTAATACTATTCTTAATATATACCACTAATTAAATAAAGTTATTTTAAAAAGTTTGTTGTATAATCATATTTTCTAATATAATTCTCAATCTTTGTGAAAAATTATAAAAGACCAAATAATTAGGACGGAGGTAGTAATAAAATGAATAATTATGACAGTGGTGCTTAGCACCAGTCTAGGTGATATTTAATGTAACATTAATTGATAAGTGAAATTAAATAAATAAATAAAAGACTAACTTAATTCAACTTACATTTAATGTCACATTGATACGATGTCAAGTATCAGTGATGCTAAATATCATTACTTTAATAAAATATTGTGTAATATATGTGAATTCTACGTAATATATAGATGTTATTTATTTGACCCAATTCTTTTTTGAAATAGATAAATAGCTAACAACCATGGGATTACTTGTGCTTCTATTTTTGAAAACTTCTATTATTGTTGGTTTTTTATATGGGTGGTTTGATTGACACCACCTTTTTTATAACAATACCACATTTTCATTTTCTTAAACATATCTATTCATTGATTATTTTTAAATTTGAATCCCCAAAATTTTTAAGTCTCAAATTTTTTTTCAATCTTCGATTGATTAACAGATGCTTCTAATGATGGTTCCCTTTTAATATTTCACTAAGATCGCTACTAAATATTGGAAATAAACAACAGATCAATAACTTGCAAGTACATTCACATATTTTTTTTTCTCAATTTTAGTGTAAGATAATGGAATTCCTAAACCAAAAAATGTTTTAAAATCAAGAAATATAAAATCAGGAACTGATGGAAAGCTTCTCTTGTACTGGATTCGGGCAATTAATGGAAATGGAATTTTTTGGGTTGAAACAAAAAAAAAAAAAAAAGAACTGATGGAAAGCTAGAAAAAATAGCTATGGACATAAATGTGACAAGGAATCAAAATTAGGAACCTTTAACAAAATTAGAAGGTGGTTCATTTAGTTTTTTAAAAAAATGAGTCGTATCGATATAATTAGCCTTTTATTTATTTTCACACTGAGATCAATAAGGAGGCATATAGGGGTAGTTCCAATAAGTGTTACAGTTGTTAAATGTGGGGCTAATTGATGCTATGTAACCCTATCATTTCATATTATTGTACGATCTAACTCCAACATTTGAAAATTGAAACTTGGTAATTCTAACTTCAAATTACACATTTTTTGCGCCGTCTAACCTTTTTAACTTAAAAAGACTATAATATCTTTAAATTTTAATCGAAATAAAAATTGAAAAATAAGAAATAGGTAAAAATTTAAAAGACATCGACCGACCAGCACATCGATTCAATCCACTTCATAGTCTTTCATGTGTATTGTGAAGTGGATCAATCTAACACAATGTAATCCTTAAATTTTTATTTTTCCCCCTACCAAATGTAATCAAAATATGTTTTTTTTTTTATCTATTTCTTATTTATGAATTTTTAGTTCAATTAAAGTTTAAGGGTATTACCGTCTATTTAAGTTAATAAGGTTAGATTGTACTAAAAAAGTGAGATTTGATATTAGAATTGCCAAATTTCAAATATTACAGTTAGATAGCGTCAATTAGCTGTTAAATGTGTGAGAGATAATCGCATTTAAAGCACTTCTAATAGGAACAAATTTATGGCATTCGAGGAATACCTACTTCATCTTAAGTGATAGAATCAAGAAACCGACATGTGGATTCAAGAGATCCAATTTATTGTTAAATTGAAAGACGTAGGTATACATGCGAATTCTTCAATGGCATAATTTTCTTCTTTGAGATGCAAAATTCTCTTTATTTTAGAGTTCGCATAGACTCTTCGTTTTATTTTTTTTTTAAACTCTCTTTATAATTTAATGATGATCGCATACTTCAATACTTGTTTCTTCATTTAACAAAATTCAATTTAATCTTATTGGTCAAGCACATTTAAAATTATAAATATATCGATAAAAATCAAAGAATGTCATGAATGTCTCCCGAGATGAACAATCAAGTAGTTTAAATTTTTTGTTCTCTAAATTAAAAGACACTGCATAATATGAAATATATTTTTTTTAAAAAAAGAGTAAGTTAAATATACTTTTATAGTACTAAACTTTGAGCAAATATAAGAGACAATAAATGTCATCCGTCAAGATGGATGGTTCTCAATATTTCTACATTGAACTATTGGAATTTGATACCAAACTCGAGTCCTTTTTCTATGATATTAATGTATTTTTTGTTACTCCTTCTGTACCACAAAGATAGGATAGAAGGTATTTTCATACAGATTAAAGATATGTAGGTAATGTAGTTAAAACATTTAATTTTACTTTTTTTTCTACATATATTATTATGTCTCATTAATTGTTTGAAATACTTTCAATACATAGACAATTGAATAACAATAATTAATTAAGAGCATATATGGAAATGAAAGATTAAATATATGATTAATATAATAAGTGGATTATCTTTTTGAAATGGATAAAAAATAGAATAGTAAACTATCGTTTTGAGAGGAATGGAGTATAATTTTTTGTGTGAAGGTGTGGAGGTGAAGGGTTTCATGAGTGATTATGGAGCGGTGCTTGTGGGGGGCAGAGCTGAGCATGTTAAGGCGGATTGGTGCATTGGGATGGGGCCAAGTGTGGGAGTCAAAACATGGGAACATGGAATT
The DNA here is from genome assembly GCA_963692815.1 of Nyctanthes arbor-tristis. Lineage (NCBI taxonomy): Eukaryota > Viridiplantae > Streptophyta > Magnoliopsida > Lamiales > Oleaceae > Nyctanthes > Nyctanthes arbor-tristis. Next base: position 14,936 of record CAVNYN010284939.1, on the reverse strand, counting down.
ATTGTGATTATCGTCAAAGACTTGCCTAATTATTTTTTTCTTTTTGTTACTCAACTCTTCAATCTTGGGGTTTGCTTAGGTGAACTAAGCACATCAAAGTCTTGACTTTTGACATTTTGATCAATTATGATAATTGTTAGTCAAATAATATGTAGAGATGTAACGCCTACTCAAGAGAAATTTTTTATGAATGACTTGTTTGGGTCATGCTGATCGGGCTATGATTTTTGGTAATCAGTGCTACTTGCGACGAAAACGCTATCATAATCAGTAACTTAAGTCACACTGTAAACAGTATTTTAGATAATAGACAAGATATTTATTTTATTTAAAAAAGTTTCTAGGACCTGTTAAATTCTTTTAGGTTGGGTCTCTTTTTATACTTCGCTTTTGTTATATTTTTTTTTTTTAATAAATTTTTTCATTGTTTTTTGAAATGCGTTCTCAAGAATATGAATTTATGCAAAGAGCTTTAAGAGTCTCGGAAATTTTTGAAATGTAATAATTATAAAAGTGTCAGATTTTATTTTATTTATTTTTTATTTTTTGCCCCCCTTCCTCTTATCTAAAAAAGGCATATTGTTTATGGTATTTGTTTGACCATATTGTATGTGTGTTATTAGTATAATTTATTTCTTTGAATGAATATATTAAGATCTAAGACAACCCATTTAGGAGCTAGGAAATTTTAGGACAAAAAGGTCATTGGTGCAAGAAATATTTTTAGATTAATAACAGTTAATCAACAATGGCTGAAATTTACTAAATGGTGGTTAAAATTGGACTTAGTCTTTGGTTTCTATTCTTCTTCTAGATCACCTATTTCCAGCTTTCACCTCATTCTCGGGTTCTATATATTCTATGCTTTTTCTATAGATAGATTCCTGTTAACTTATTGACACTTGGATTTACATCTTTAGATGTAAATCTACTTACACTATCCCACTCAGCTGTACAGATATATTTATCCTAAAACTTTTTCAAAAAGAACTTTAGTGGGTAGATGTAAACAAAAGAAGAGATAGTTAAATCACTTGATTAATGATTATATCTCTCTAAAGAGAATCAATAGATCGTGTGGATATATGTAGTAGTTGGAAGTTTTATTTCAAAAAGTTAAACCAGTTGAAGTAACTCTATTCTTTTATAAACTCATCTTTTATCTCATATTTAATCGATATGAAATTTGTTTAAACATTCTCAGCAATACCCCTACATAACGAGATATGCATGTTGTTTCAACCCTGCTTCCTCAAACTAGGAAGTAGGAAACATTACTTGCTTTACCTTCTCAAGTTACTAAAAGTAAGTAGGTGCTTGGGGAAGCAATATTATATAATACTACCTCTGTTCCAAAAGGATAATCCAGTATTCTATTTTATGTCATCCCAAAAAAAGTCTAGTTACTATATTAAGCGTGTATTTAATTTTTCGTTTCCTTATTTGCCTTTATTTAAATAATAAATTTAATCTATCTTGGTACACACAAATTTTAAGGAAAAACATTATGCCAATTTCAATTCTTATCATTTAAGGACATTCACACTATATATAATCATTCAAATTCCTTCTCAATAAATTTATATTAGTAATTATTTCAATATCATTAACTAGGTATGAAGGTTAAAATTGGAAGATCACCTATAAAATTAATATTCCAGCAAAATTACATATTATTTCTTAATCTATGTAAAATTGGGACGATAGGTAGTATCAAGGTTTAATCTTCCACGAAGACTAGTTCATTATCTTACATGAGAACAATGACCTTAAAAACCAAGGACAATGACCTTAAAAACCAACCGTGAATTTTTTCAATTATTTTGATTTAATTTTGGGGCTCACTTCCCTTTTCAGCTACAACCATGTGTAGGTTAAATTCAAGGCTTGACTTTGCTACAAGCACTTGTAATGAATTGAGGTCAATCTAAAAAAAATAACTGACTGAAAGGAGAGGGAAAATCTCTTAACAACCTCATCTTTTTCCTTAAATCTAATCGATGTGAGATTTATTAAACATTTTTCGAGGGATACCAAAAAATATATATATATTTTAAGAAGTTACTATTAAATATTAGTCATATGCAGGTACACACACATAGAGCGTGTGCCTCTTCACTTAAGGTTGCATAGTGATGTGTCAGTCCAAAAATGGCTTCCTCTTTTTGGACAAAATGCCATTATTTTTCCTCTGAACATGGAAACTTATCATGCTCACTCATGAGCTAGGGCATGATTCTGTTCAACACCGGTAATAATCTAAATATATATAATAATATTGTCTAAAGATATATCAAAATTGTATTGTTTGGATATTGAATCAATAATTATATATATCTAAAGATATAATATTCTCTTGTACATAATAATAAATAATGTATGCCAACTAGGTGAGGTCGGGGTGGCGCTCCCCATTGCTCATCCAGCTGACGAGCTTCCAAGGGGTTGCAAAAGACCTCATGCCCTAATTTTATTTTTAAAAAAAATTAATCACATATAAAACAAATAAAAAGAAGTAATAAATGTTTTTCTTAGATCTTGGGACGGAGGGTTAAGTTCCCCGTCCCAGTCACCTTAAAATTGTGAAGTGAAAATTTGAGACAGAATTTTCGCCAATCTACACCTATATATTATATAGATAAAATGTAGACTTTTTTTTTTTTTTTCATCTGTACATATTTCTTTAATTTGCCGAGACGAAAATGTTTAAATGCTATTATAACTTTTATTTTGGAGATGCAATGAGCTCATAAAGAATGTACAAAAACCACCAGAATAGCCACACTTTTAACTAACGCTTTGCCCTGCTTGAATCCAAGTAGAATTATGTGAAGTTATTTTGTTTTTGGGAAATGAGATAAGTGATTTCGATCAAACACTAGATGTGTGATACTGTTACAACAACATAAATGGTATGACATAATATTAATCATTGATGTGATTTGTGATGATAGTACTGTGCTTACATTAGCAACTACCGGGCACAAACCATTTCTATAGTCCATGTTCACAACCCATTTCTATTTAAAAAAATAATCTTTTCAAACCAATTACATCTACATATTTGACATAACCAACTTGTACTGTATAAATCTCGACCACTCATTCTCATAAAAACCAATTCTATTTTTAAACGAAAACACTTTATACAGGTTGAAATGCTTTTTATAGAAATAAATAGTAGAGATTTGTACAATACATATTGATCGTAATATAGATGTAATTGTTTTATATGTTTTTAATAAAGCATTGCATTCAATTGTTTGTCATCGGGCGCATAGTTTGCTTTCAATTGGGTCAGGTCATTGATCTCTGTACGGATTAAGAAATGTGGAAATTGTATATATAAAACTCAAAAGAGTAAAAATTTGCATACGTATTTTTCTAAAAACTCTTTGTTTAAATTTATTTAAATTAATATAACAACTATTTATATATATAAAAAATTAAGTTCACGGTACATTTTAGTTTTTTTCCCCACCAAAATTGTCATAAGTAGAGTCATTTTAGGCTTTTTCTTATATGTTAAATAAATTATAGATTAATATTTCCCTACTTTTCTTCAGTAAAAATTAGAGATTATGATCATTATCTATTCTTATCTTTAAAGAATCTTTCTCAGACTTTTTGATTTATTATCTTTGCTAATCAATGGTTGAGATCTCAAATTTTAGATTTCAATACTGGATGTATTTTATCTTCTTAAATATTTTGCTGGATTAGTCTATATTCAAAGTTTTTTAATTTTTTAATTCAAATTTTTTAATATATATATCTCTTATCTAGGAAGTATTTTATAATTTGCATTAGGCTATTTCCTTTTAAACTGATGCATTAATTTTTAATTATTTTTATATGTTTTTAAGTCAAATCGTTATTAAGTTATTTCTTTTGCATGTAATAAATATAGTTCAATTAACGTTTCATAGTTTACGAAATTCCCGTCACGATATAGTCACAAAGAAAAAATAAAATATTTAATTTCCTGATGTATAAGAATGACAATGAGCCGGGCCAGGTCGGGTCGGGTCGGGTCGGGTCGGGAACTATAAAAAAAATTCCCATTCCAACTTAAATCTGGTGTTGAGGGCGTGCTGGTACAGATAATTCATATTACTCATTTATTGAACATGTTATTTTCACTATAAGTCTCCAACATTTTAATTTTGTATCAATTTTGTCCTTATTCTTTTTTAGGCCTATTAAGTTCCAAACCTTTGATTTATTATTGTATTATGTCCCCAATGTTATATTTCATTCCCAAGTTTTCAATTTTTACTATTAATTCCTATAAAAATGACTATTATACTCTTGATACTTTATTACCACTATAGGTCTCCAACCCTTCAATTTTTATATAATTTTGTTCTCATTATTTTTTTAGCGCTTAGAAGCCTGACATTTTATTTTTTATCTTGTTATATCCCCATTAATACTTTCCATACTAACATTTTAATTCTTACTGTTAATATTTACTAAAATTTTCATTATATCATTAATTATTTAAATAAAAAATAACAAACAATATAAAATAAGAAATCCACACACTTTAACATACTCAAACATAACTCAATGACAACAATCAGAAATAATGATAAAAGAAAAACTCGATCTATACCGGTCTCGATGGATATCAAATCTATGTCGAAGAAAGTTATTGATTTAAGTATAAACGTGGCGAATTGGACCTGATTTCTTGATTATCACAGATCACTTGATTAATACAGATGGGGTAAATCTGCCCAGAATTAATTTTTGATTTATAAAAAAAATACCATAATACTTTAATTATAATTTAATTTCTTATCTCTCTTTCTTTATTTTCACCATAATTTATCCCCTATTTGTTATCCGTCTTAATCTAATATGATCCACTAATTATGAATCCATAAAAAAAATAAAATAAAATTAGTGCATTAGAGTTCGATTTCATTTTTGTAAATTGAAAATAATTTTTTTTGTAGATCCACGTTGATCTATATTCACTACGTGACATGTGATCATGATTTATTGTATTGACTCTCGGATCAGAAACTATTTTTTACGCAAATTAGGTATGTAGATCAAGTTTTTTTTATTATCAATATAGGCTAGGATATGTGGAGTTTTTATTTTATATTGTTTTTTATTTTTTATCTTTGTTTAAATAATTAAGGGTTTAATGGTAATTTTAATTAAAATTAATATTAGTAATTGAAAGGATGAGGACAAAAATGTTATATCCCCAGTAATATTTTCCATACTAACATTTTAATTCTTACTGTTAATAACTATTAAATTTTTCATTATATCATTAATTATTTAAATAAAATATAAAGAACAATATAAATAAAAAATCTACACACTCTAACCCGCTATAACACAACTAAATGAAAATTTTAATAAATATTAGAAATAAGAATTAAAATGTTAGTATGAAATATATTAATAGAGATATAGCATGACAAAAAAATAAAAGGTTAGGCTTCTACATGCTAAAAAAATAATAGGACAAAATTATATAGAAATTAAAAGGTTGAAGACATATAGTGGAAGTAAATAATCAAGGGTATAATAGTCATTTTGATAGAGGTTAATGATGAAAATTGAAAGGTTGGGGATGTAATGTAACGTTGGGGACGTAATATGATAATAAATAAAATGTTGGGGACTTAGTAGGCCGAAAAAAGAATAGGGACAAAAATGATACAAAATTAAAAGGTTGGGGACCTAGAGTGAAAATAACCCTTCTTATAAAATTTAAATATATTTATATTAATAATGACATATATGAAAAAGAAAATTATATATGCTTTTTAATTTTTTTTTAAGTACGATTATAAATCTACATTATAATAGTACAATTGAATATAGATCTATGTCTTATTAAAAACACAATCTAAAGTAAATCAACAATATGAACTCCACATAGTGGAATACACGCTACAAAAAAAAATGTAGAAATGTGGAAGAATCTACCTTTATAGGAGGAATGGAGCATTTGACATCATTGGTATATATGTTACAACGTTAACAGAACATTATGGAACATACATTTCTACATTTCATAAATTAACATTTAGTACCACTCTATCTATCTATCACTTATAAAACTTGTGATAATTATTACTGTTGACAATAATTTAAACTGGAATTAATATATCATCAACATTCAACATATCATCTCTATTTCTTTTGAATACATAACTTTTACATGGGTACAAATATACATCTAAAGAAATAAAATTATTGTCCAAGACTTCCACCTCTTCCCAGCCCAAAAGAAAAAAAAAAAAATTCAAAAAGACAAGCCCCACCTTCCAATATCTTGATGGGATTTATATAGGCAAGGGTGAATGGAGTGTTTTAGGGCATGCTATCCGCGTGTTTGTCCCAAAGGGCTCTTGACGCCTACATGGCATCCTTGTCACTCCATGTGTAGGACTTAGATTGACCCGCGCCACTAAGGCCTCAGTTCAGGCTTCGACCAGTTCAGTTGTCTTTGGGCTCCAAGCTCTTAATGATCACGCTAACCTGATCGTGCAGGTAAGCATATACTCTATTGGGTAAGATTTCCTGGATCAATCTAGATCGGTCGCTTAAGTTTACAGGGCTCTTGAGTCGCATTATTTGCCAACAACTACCATTTTTTGGATGATGATATATTACATTATTCAATAGAATAATACTATTTATCTTAATTTTGTTCACCCGCTAACTGTGGATCGGTCTACACCGCTCATTTCTGACGTGGAGGTGACATGGCCTGACGTGACACACAAATAGCCGCTATATGTGTCGGCTATGTGTATAACATGTAATAAGTAGGTGGTGTAACCCCACCTACTGTGGGTAGGTGAACATTACTCTTATTTATCTAGACTGAAGACCAGTCTAGATAATACTTAATCATTGTATATACTTACAAATGGACTTAATCATTGTCTACAGAGTTTACCCCTTAATCGTTTTAACATGGTATTAGTTGCAAAATGCATTGAAAACCTAGGAAAATTTTCCAATCCCAACACCAAATTTATTTTTTAAGGAAAAGGAGTTGAGTTTGTTTGAAAATGTGGTAGGCCAAATATTAAAAGCAAAAAATTGATGTCTTAGCATTTGAAATTGCCTTTTCTTTTTAGTAACTTCTATGGACCAGGAGAATGTTTCATCTTTCGGTAAAGTGAGAAAATTTATTAAAGCTTGTATCCATGTTGTGGGAGTATTGACTTGACTCTTGAGACCTCTATTTCAAAGGGAATAGAAGAATGGCACAAATTTAGGACAAAAACAAAGTTTAGAGGCAACAACTTTATACTTCTTCTAACTTCGTTATTAAGTGAATTGTAAAAACAAGTACAAGTTTTTTAACTGTTTCAATGAGTAGGACTCTAAAATATGCTCATCATTGGTGCAATGTCAATAGTTAGTATAAATTACGAACCCGTCATGGAGCAGGTGTACATTTATTAGATATATTCTCAATAAGTAATTTTAGAGTGATGAAAACGTACCATGACAAATTGACATTCTTACATCAGACAAATTTATTAAATGATTATCACATAAACACTTTTTCATCATTCAACGAAAATATGACACATCTACTATACCACTTTTTATATCGAATTTTCGTGTAGTGGAGTAATTGATTCTCGAGTGAGTCATTATTAATCAAGATTGTACTATAAGTTTTAGTGCTAATTATTATTTAGCGTGCAAAAGGGTGTGTAATTGTCCCGCTTTGCGGGGAGAGGAACGGGGTCACAAATTAAAGGTCGGAAAATCAGAAATTCTGTAACTTTAAAGTGCTTGAAACTTCACCTCACAACATTTTTAACCAAGCCAAAGTTTCAAATTGTTGATTACTTAAAAAGGCCAATAGGAGGTCTTATCTTACAGATAGTTAAGCGCTTTGCTCAAATTGATGACTCTTCATTACTAGTTCCATATTTATATGATGATCATGATATATGCTTTTCTTGGAACTTGTAGCTTTTTCATTAGTGTTGTATATTCAATTTGAGACTTAGGCTAAACACTTTATATATTGATTATTTTTATTTTATAATTATTCTATATGCGATTTATCTCTTAACAAGTACAATGAAATTAACTTTTATTATTGATTCTTTGATCGTTGATGGTTGTAAGTTGTTCAACCTCACATTGGCTATTAAGGAGTCTTCCCACTTTTATCTGTCAGAGATGGCAGCACAACTGGCCACCATAATGCTGCCATTTCTGATAGCCAAAGTCTGCCGATGGGCGGCGAGGGTAGTGGGAACTTTTCTTTTTCTTTTCTTTTCCTTTTTTATTTTATATTGTTTTCTTAATTTTTAAATTCTTTTTTTTAACTCAAAGGACAAGAGTATAAAGGTAATTTAATCAACGATTTAATGGAATACTTGATAGATTTTTGTTATCAGGGACCTTCTGTGCAAATTTATTAAAGGTTGGAGAGCCAATCGCTGAAAAAAAAGGTTAGGGACCCAGGTGATTCAAAGTATAAAAGTCTGGGACCTTTTGTGAAATTTACCCTTTGCAAAAGTGTGTAGTCTATCTAGTTTATAAAAGTACAATACTTTTCAAAGTTGTCATTTTTTTTTGTAATTTCCTCACAAAAACAAATACAAAATTAAACTACAAAATCAAAAGCGTTAGCTCTGGACTAGTAACTGCAGGTCAGCCCTTGTTGACCTAACCGGGCTGTGTGCTGGTTTTAGAGATTGGTCGAGCCTTAGCTCATGCTAGGCCATACGTCAGCACGTCTCGTACTTTTTGCAGTTAAGCTTGTGAGAAGTGTGAGCCAATTAGTTTAGTTGACATCCATATTTGAAAGAAAATGAATATCAACTTGTTTGGAACAAATGAATTGCCATCTTTGTAGATACATTCCGTGTGACAACAATAGAGTTGCGCATGAGTTATCACATTTCGCACTTTCTTCTAGTTCGGACCATGTTTGGTTTGATGGTATTCCTCGTTTTATTTCTTTGTATCTGGATGATTGATTTGAGTCAATGAAGGTTTCGTTATCTCAAAAAAAAAAAAAAAAAACTTGTTTAATGTTAGAGATGTGACAGTTTCCTACCAAAATTTTGTCATGCATATAGACAAATAACTTTACGTAACATTTCCCCCACCCCACCCCGCCCCGCCCCGCCCGGGGGATTAACTTTTTTACCCTACATATTAGAAAAAAATTGAATGGAAGTGATTTCTTCTGTCCAGGTTCAGCAAACCATCTGAGAGTGGAAATATTTAAACATCAAGTTGCATTTCTGATTAGGCAACCAAATCAATAATTCTAAAATCACCAACTTATATTCACTGAAAATGATGGTTGAGCTGTAAATGTAACCCTTGTATGCTGTAAGCATTTGTCAATGTCTAGTACAAACAATTACTCGATAAAACTCGACTGCATATTTAACAATCAACTTCTTTGGTTTTTACCCATTTTACCAAACAAACTGTAATTCTCACAGTTTTACAGAAATGATACATGTAGGCCAGAGCTTAAGAAAGACTTCAATGAGCATAATAATTCTTTCATGGTGAAAATGGGACTCAATCTTTGAGTTTTGACAGAAATTAGAGCCAAATTCAAGAGTAGAATTCATAAGTTGAGGCATCAGCAACTATATTCCTCAGTCCACCGATAGTCGAGGCGAACATAATGAACACCCCAATGAATATGGATCCCTGAAATTCAGATGAAAAACAGGTAAGTATTTTAGGATTGAAAATGAGGTCTGTATATATAGCCTAGACATATGCTTACCCAGTTGATAAACCAGGAGAGGCTGAATCTCTTTGGTTTCTTAAGTTTTAGCCATATTATGCTTGGTAGCTGCAGAAAATCCCAGTAAAGTTTTAGTTTTTTCTACTAATAATACTACATAACTTGAGATAAAAACTGATGAAAACCAAAGGGAAGGGGAAGGGATTGAGGGACTCACAAAGTAAGAAGTTGGGGCAAAGCCAAATCCGCCAAAGAAACCGAGAAGATCACCAAAGAAAGGGAAGGTTACACCGATGAAAAGTGTGAAAGCTGTAAAATCAGTATATGAATATCTGTGAGTAAAAATGCCACCCTCTTCTCTTTGCCTTGTTTGTACTCAAGTTTATATTTTTTTGACACTTTAAATGAGGGGACAAAATTCTCACCAACATAAGCAGAACGAACAATGAGTCTTAGCATAGTTCCTGGAGGAAAATTCAATCTTTTCACCATTGTTCTCTCAACTAAGTCAAATACCGGCATTGCATAAACCTGAAACGATTAATTAGTTCCCTCATAGTCATTATGTTGCATGAAATAACCCTTTAATTTGTTCTGTATATCGCCTATAAATGTAAAAATTCAGTACCTGATAGCTGCCTATTACATGGATGACTACCATTAAGTTAGCAGCAGCAATGAGCCATGATGGTCTCTGAAGTGCAACCAGGACATTATCAGCTACATCTTGGCCAAATGCCCAGTATCCGATCAAAGCCACAGGGAAGTAGCAAATTCCGTTAATGAAATATGCCCAAACAGCACCTTTCCACATTGGCACCTTTGATGGCTTCTCAGAAGTCGAAGGAATTGTTGCCTGAATTTCGAGCACCACAGCATGGCCGGCATAGGCAAATGTAATCTGCCCCAAAGCGTTAAAGACCCGGAACATGTAATCAGATCCACTTGTTTTCTTGTACCCGTAGTTCACATGTTCCACCCGGCCTCGACTCAAGCATGCCACCCAAGCTATAGTTGAATAGCTGCAGTTAAATACATAATATACTTCTGGTTATCTGAAAAGTGTCACCTCTTTTGTAATTTCAGACAAACGAAAAATTAAAAATCGAAATGATTCAAGTACCTTAGTGACATGACTGCTGCTGCTAGTGAAACACCAGAAACAGAGTTAAAATCAGGTAATTGAGAGAGGAAGAAATGGAGACCCCCAAATATGCAAATCCAGTAGGATTGCCTAATTGGGTGACAATTGGTGCAGGCTATTTCCATGAACTTTCTGAGACACTTTCCTCCAGTGACCATGTATACAATGTCACAACCAACTTGGACAATAAGCTGCTGAGGTAGTACTACCCAAGGCCCGTATTTTGGGCCAAAGGCATGCCGGCCGAGGTCATAGTACCGATCAAAACGAATTCCCGGCACACATTCATGGAGTTGTATCATCTGCCACATTGTATTCAATGTGATAAGCCAAGAAAATGCCAATGCGAAGGTCCCGGGACCCCTGCCAGAGAAACCGTTAGGCGTTGACGATCAACAAAGCAAACATATTAGCTAAATTCGCGGTTGAGAAAGTACCATCCTAAGTAAGCCATGGCATAAGGCAGGCTGAGGACACCGGCACCAACCATGGCCGTGACAGTATGAAATGTCGAGTACCACCATTTTGCTTCTCTAGAGGGACCATTTCCTGTCCATTTATCATCTGCTGGAACTTCCTAACCATGAATAACAATCACATAATGAAAACTATTGAAATTCGGGAACAATTCGATCAAGTTCTTAGCTACCAAATCCCAAAACACTGACAAAGAAAAAATTAACCTTAGGCTGTGAAGGATCTGAAGCAGATGACACCATTTTTTCCTTTAAAAGCAAATTACTCACCAAGAATGTAGGAAATCAGTGACTATCACCATGTATTTGTAGTGGTTGATCACTTATATTTTCGTGGAATAAAGGTGAAGAGGACCCTTTTATGGGGCACTAATACTTCTTTTCTGGCAAACTTTTGCTACATCAGCTAATCACTTGCCCCTTGTGGATTGTTTTTACACTGCCCATATTTTTGAAAAACAGATTCTACCATATGGTTGCAATTGTTTATGGTGGACATTTTTTACGGTGCCCACTGAGAGTGACTGTTCAAGGGTTCTACAACACATTACATGCTGAAAAATATATTGTAGCAGATTCCTATGTCTATGTTGAACATGATGTCATTCCACCAACAACAACTAGGTAAAGGTGTTTCCAAGTTTTATCTGCCCTAGAAACCATGTAACATAATTCCATGTAGGGATAATGTAAGTTAAGAATATATTAATTTATAATCTGCAGATCAAGATTTCTCTGAACTTCATGATTACTTCAGCGCACTAACAATAATTAACTAATCATAAAGCTGTTTTGTGGATGTACTATAAAGCTTAATGGAAAGTATATACTAATCAAAGTTAGAAAATGCCAACTGGGGAAAAATTGGACACTTACCTTATTGTTGAACCACGTTCTTGCCAAAAATTACAAGATGCTAAAGGAGGTATGAATGTTAATTTTTTAATCAAAAGTTTGAAACTTGTAAATTATTCACAAATATACAGTCGTACTACTTAGAGGGTTTGAAGTTCGCTCAACAACATCACTTCGTGGTCAAGGAGGTGGAGCGGATTCTCAAGTTGTTATCTCTCATTTAGTCCAGGCTTTTGAGTTTCATCCATTTGATCACTTGCACGGGGAGATTCGATCAATCATTGTTAGCCAGTATGGATTGTAGTTCTTACAAATTTATTCGTACGTCATGAGCCTCATAATTTTGTGCACATCATTACTACAAGATCTTTAGCCTTACACTTTCCACATTGTTAGATTGATTGTAGCCCCTTTTTTCTTTCTTCTGTTTTGGGGCATGACTTCGTTTGATCTCATTAAGGCTATTATTTCCCTTCAAAAAATAAATAAATAAATAAAGAGTTTGATTGACTTGTAAATCAAACATCTTAAGACATTATCATAAATATAACATTTTGAAACACCATGTTTTAGTCGTTTGGTAATTTGTATCAATCATGATGTGATAATTAGGTGTGAATTTGTAAAGAGCCAATTTCTTGAAGCAAAAATAGGACGATATTGAAGGGAGTTTAGTGGTGATGTTACTTGACAGACAAATAGTATCACATCACTTTTCTAATATGATTTTTTTTTTCGGGGGTGGGGTGGGGTGGGGAACCTCTAACATGGACATTCATTTATGGGTTTCAAAATATTAAATATTAAGTATTGTGATTAAAGGGCTAACTTTATCGACCCCAATCAAATTAATTTGGCTATTCCAACCATTAAAGGCGATTGATTCTTTCTTTTTTCTCGAAGGGAATATCCGCTCTTTCTTTTAAGCATTGCAAAAGAATGCCACGACAGGCTGACCCTTTTAATTGCTCATTTTTCATTTTTTGAAATATGAGAGTAGTGTCTTGGTGTAGTGTGCGTTGTGTTCCACGCTCACTGCACACATATATATACACACACATATACACAATATATACACACACAATGCTTTATTAATCTTTATTTATTTATGTTGGAAAAATAGGCATTCTTGACGTAACTTTGAGCGCTATCCGATTCTTAAATTTGAGATATGAATTCATATTTGTATTCTCCTTATCGAGAGCTTTGAAAATATATATTTATTTGCTCAAAACGGTGGTTGGGTGAATGAGAAATTGAATTTCAAAGTTTGTCGTAAGAAACGAGTTTAAGTGTTGAGAAAATATTGTCCCACATTAGAAATGTTTTAATCCAATGACTTAGTTAAATATATTTACATATTTGTAATTGGTAAATTGAGTCTCTTACGTGCGCGCCCGCAGAATGGTGCCAATCACATATTAGAAATACACTTTAGATCATTGAACTTGTGTGCGAGCATGACCTTCGTACATGAATTCAGAAACAAATTCTCCACATTTCCCTTCTTATAATTCTATTTTGTGATATTGTTCGGGTATTATTTCTACAGGTATCGACCGTTATATCCTGAGAAATAGACGTCCAGTGTACAGGCCTCGGGTCTTTGTTTCTTCCTCTACCCCTTTCTATTTTCTGCTGTTTCGCACTTGTGTTGTGGTATCTATTTACATTCTTCCTTTCTGTTCACCATCTATTTATGATAGTGGATTCTGTTCACATTCAGTTTGCCTATGTAGGAACATCGCAGAACTGTTTCAGCATTGTTTCTACAGGTCTCAACCGTTATATCTTGGGAAACAGACGTCCAATGTATAGGCCTTGGGTCTTTGTTTCTTCCTTTACCCTTTTCTATTTTCTGCTGTTTCGAACTTGTGTTGTGGTATCTATTTACGTTCTGTTGCAGACAGTGGTCTCTGTTAACGTCTTGTTTACATTTTGTTTACCTTCTGTTTCTGAAAAGGCCTCTGTTTACTTTCTGTTCACCATCTATTTATGACAGTGGATTATGTTCACATTCTGTTTCTCAATAAGTACTGTCATTTTTCTAACAATTTATTTTAGTGTATATATATATATATATATTTTATTCAATTCAATTAAGTGTGTGTTTGGCGCCTAAATATGACTGGATTTTGGTTCCAATTGAAGCCAATAAATTTTGCCCACCTCGTGACACCTAATCATGCAACAGTAGTTTTAATGGTTATAAATGCTTACATTATAAACAAAATGTGACATGACAAGATGCCGTCATTTGTAAGGAAATCGTATGAAACTAGACGTCTGACGCCTTACTTTGTACACTTCATGTTGATAGCAGGCAACATTGGCTATATATCACGCTCAGATACACAACGCATAAGTGTCTAGCTCATTTATAGCACTAGACTTCTAATTCTATATCATATTTAGTCTTTTGTAACTTTAACACCAATTACTATAATTAATTGAACATATATATATGTGTGTGAAAAAGATTTCCCCATTTTTTTTCAATTATTGGTAAATACTTAATCTTCTCAGACATTACCATTAATGCCCTCACGACTATGTGTTTGAGAGGTTTTAAAAAGCATAAAGTTTGAAAAAGCGTCAAGGTCAAGCGCTAGTATAAGCGCAATAATGCATGATAAAGACGTGATGGAGCGTGAAGTCCAAATTTTGAGTATAATCGCCGCTTACGTGTTGTCTAAATGAGCTTTTTAGAATATATTACTCGAGGTGCAGAGCA
>CAVNYN010284938.1:0-32374 GCA_963692815.1 Nyctanthes arbor-tristis | reverse complement strand
AAAGTATTACAAAATATAATATGTAATGTGATTTGATAGTTAAAAATAAGGGTAATTATGTCGAAATAAATAGTTTTTTAAATTTTTTTTTCAACAAAAGTTGTGTTCTAATAATATTAAATGAAAAGGAAGGTGTAAATTGTAATTTCTTAAAGCATGGTATGTAAATTGTAAATACACTATAAACATAGAGTGTATCTTATAAAATACCCTTGACTATTATTATCACCGCTGTTTTGTACGTGCGTTGTACGTATCTCTTTTTGGAAGTTGCATTCTATTGTATTGACTTGACTAATAACTTGATTGTGTTGCCATTATTATATTTTGTATATAACCCTGCTAATCGAATCATGCATAAAAGAAATTGTATTCAAATGTGCATCACATTTTACCTAGTCTTCCGATCTTGAACAAGTAAGAAGCAACATAAATTCAAAATAACATGTCATGTATATAGGCTTTGTTAGTTCAGTCTCATATTTTTCTTTTCTTCTTTTTACATTTGACACTATAACGTTCTAAAACCCCAGAGGCCCGCTAGGGCTTGGCCCAGGGGGCGCTCTATAAAAAGGATGCTCTATCACATAAACAAACACACAAAATTAAACTTTATCAATTGGTGCCGTCTATTGGAACTCTGATCAAAAAGCAAGCAAGCATCCCGGATATAAATAAGATCGGTACGTAAGAGCTGAGGAGAACCACATATTTCACCGGAAAAGAATAAAATAAATGGAATCCGGTCGTATTTTCTTTGATCCCTCTTACCATGGCAATATATTATTTCTTGGGAACGGCGACTCCATTTATCGAGGAGCAAGATCGGCGATGAACATGGAGGAAACCTCGAAGAGGTGCCCCCTTTTTCAGTTCGCCAGAAGAATTGCTTGATGAAAAATATTATGAGAAGTAGTTGCGAGAGGAACCCCGTCTCACTACTGAGCAGGTAGATTGCTTCTTTCTCGTTTATCTTTAATTTTATTTATTATCTTTACAAGCAATTTTGCATGGTTTTCCACTAGTTAGCCTAATGACATGGAAACAAAGAGTTCTGTTTAGCCAGATATTTGTTTATTGTGACGTTGCTTCATACCCTTGAGAAGTTCCTTTGAATAAGAGTAGTTAGCAATTATCTGTGTACTGTAGTACCTAGCTATAAGCATGAAAATATTGTTGGTTCGTGTTCTAGTTTGCCAATTATCTAACAAATCAATTGGTATCTGATGAGCTATTATGTTCTTAAAAGAAATTCATTAAATGTTCGAAAAGGATGCAGCTAACCCATTCTTGAACCATATTCCTATCATTAAGAATACATGTTTGGAAGATTTAATTCCGGCAAGATATTTTACTATGTAGCCACATTCTGATATTAGGCTGTTAAAATTGGACATAACAACGTTGAACAACTGAGCAACCGATTTTAAAAACTCACTCTCAAGCTCTGCTGAGAAGCTAGATATGGTGCAAAATAAACAATGAGACGTGTTGACAGGCATGCAACTTACTAGTTGATGGGGAAGTGCTCTTCCGATCTTTCTAATTTTCACTCCTTCCATCAGCGTCATCTTTTTTATTATTATATTAGATAATAAGAAGGTTCCTCCCGGCAATGTGAAACTATTTTTACATTATATTCTTTGCGATACCTTTCATATGAACTATTCTACTAGATTTTTCACCCGTGTGATGTACAGGTGGAGATCTAGAAAAAAAGTCATATATCAAAAATAGTTTAATAAAAATTTAGATACTTGATATCATAAAAGAATATAAAAACTATGACATTTACAAATGTAATTTGTATTGTAAAAGGAAGTTTTGGATCAAATAGTATCAGAGTCTTTCTTACAATAAAAAATTTATCACATGCATTTGATCGAGATAGAATTTTTACCTAAATGATGCGATCTCCATGTATTGAGATTATAAGTCTCGTGTCACTACATAATGTAGTTGAATGATAAAAATTCCTTAACAATATATCAGGAATACTGATCTTTAACTTCGATTTATCACCGAAAATTCTAGAGTATCATATCGCATTCAAGAATTTAGATTTGTAAATATTTTCAGTAAAAGTTGTTGTTAGAATATGATGAAATGATAGCATGAGCATCTCTACGATGCATGACAATCAGTTGAAATTTATTTAAAATTATAAGTCAAGATAGTTGTTAAATGCTTTGTGAACTCTAAAATTATTTTTCTACTCTTCCTCTTTAGTAAAATGTGTCATTTAGAGTAATTATTTTCTTATTATTTGAGACTATAATTTGATGATGATAAGGTAATAATATAGCCTTAACAAAGTGACCTTCTTCTAATTACATATAACTTTGGTGATATAATTATTGATAATTAAAGTGGAGAGACATAATTCCTATTAAATTAAAGTTCTTGATTTAATTATTTACAGTTAAATATCATTTATCTATTTGCAAGTAAGGTAAAAATTTAGTGACATTTGATACTATTAATGTTGTCATAATTTATGTTTCTTTTTTCTTTAGTGACAACGGAAACAAAAAAATATCTTGGATAATTGATAAAATAAAAGATATTTATATAATTCAACTTGACAATAAATTTCGATAGTAGAATTTGGGTTGTGAAAAAAGCCAGCAAGAATTTTAAAAGATAATGTAGTTAATTGGATTGGTCTCATACAGAAAAACTCAAAAAAATTAACATCGTACAACTCATTTTTTCATGTATTTGTTTATGCACGATTACATTGTAGTATTGTAAAAGTAAATAGTATCATATTTTATATTGTACCCTGCCTACCTTAAATGAAAAGCTGAAATAAAAATAAAATATAACTATCACTAAATACAACAAACGAAGTCTCTTAAAAGACAAGATACCAAGATACCTAAAAATATCATACAACATGAATGTCATTACCAACGGCAGAATCAAAAGAAGTTCACCCATGCGTTGCACAGACACGTGTCATCATATTTGCATAACAAATCAGTAAATATACGATTTTGAATTAGTACTTGACGCATTAAATTAATATTTTATTAATAACATATTAATAATTACTCTTTTATTTACTCGATTAATGATTTACTATATTTTACTTTTAAATCATTTAACTTATTTAATTTTATTAGTTAACAGTCTAATAATATATATCAAGCATATAATGTAATACCTGTATTCACTCGATACCCGTTCAGATAAAAATTTTCGTACCTGTATAAGAAAGTACATTTGACATAGCCCTTTTAACTGGATAATACCTCGTTTCCCCATATGCCTTTTTTAACTGGGTGATACTTCGTTTTATTTTGTGCAAGTATCCATAATATCACATTGTTCTTTTAGTCTAGCAAATAACAAATATAATCTTTAAAAAAGTAACATGATTTTGTAATGATAATCGTTATAGTTATAGTGTATATTTCTATCAAAAATTAACATGTAAGTTTATTTTTTAAACATCATGTCATAAATAAAATACAATATACTAGTTGCATTGTCTAGAATTACCAATTGATATGCGAATGACAAATCACCACTGGATATTTGTGGTAAAATATTTGAGTATTGAGTATAAATTTAGTTGCATAACTAAGTCCACAATTTTGGGTCCCGTCCAAACACGCCATTCAAGTTCACTTGTCCATCCTATATAAAGTTGTAATAATTAGCAATCAAATGATCAAATCACAATCAATTACAGTAACTATAAGTCTAGCACCTCTCCCATGCGTTGCATAGAAGACTTTTTAATTCAATAATAATGAACAATAAAATATTGAAGAAATACGTGTTATTGGATTTGCATAATAAAAGTAGTAAATATATAGTTTTGTGTTAGTATGCGACATCTTAAATTAATGTTTTATTAATAATATATTAACAGTTACCTGTTTATGTACTCGATTAATATTTTACTATATTTTACGTTTATATCATCTAACCTATTTAATATTATTAGTTAACATTCTAATAATATGTATGGGCATGTACATACATGTATTCACTCGATACCCGTTCACATAAAAATTTTTATACTCATAAGAAAGTACCTTCCCGACTTGCCATTTTAACCAAATAATATCTTGTTTCTTCATATACATTTTCAATCGGGTGATACTTTATTTTATTTTATACAAATACCCATATATAATATCACGTTGCTATTTTAGTCAAGCAAATACCCATATATAAGAAATTCGTTAAATGTTCTAATTAAATGGATGCATCTAACCCATTCTTGAACCATATTCTTATCACTAAGAATACATGTTTGCAAGATTTGATTCCAGCAAGATATTTTACTATGTAGCCACATTCTGATATTAGGCTGTTAAAATTGGACATAACAACGTTGAACAACTGAGCAACCAACTTTAAAAACTCACTCTCAAGCTTTGCTGAGAAGCTAGATATGGTTCAAAATAAACAATGAGACGTGTTGATAGGCATGCAACTTACTAGTTGATGGGGAAGATCATGGTGTTTCTAATTTTCACTCCTTCAATAAGTGTCATCTTTTTTATTATATTAGATAATATAAGAAGGTTCCTCCCAGCAATGTGAAACTATTTTTACATTATATTCTTTGCGATACCTTTCATGTGAACTATTCTATTATATCAGTTACTATTTTGAGGCCGATATGAAATTATTTTTGGATTAAGAAAGGGAAAATATTTAATGACGAAAACAAGCATGCAACCACATTTCATAGATGTTCTATTATTGTATAAGCCACTTATTAACTCTTCATGTGAACCTTTAAAGTTTATTAGATGATAATGAATTATTTATGATTTTGTGCATGTCTACTGTTGAATTCAATGGACTGAGATCATGAAACTATTCAAATACATAAAAAAATAAAAAAATCAAGTGAAATTCACATGCACTCGTTATTATAATGTGCTCTAATCATTTTTCTAATTATTGCATGATGATTGGTAACCACATGTCATGATTAAGCTGAGGCGTGAGTTCAGATAACTCATGGATGCACCATGTTCACCGCTTAATCCCAACCTCAGAAGAAGAAAAGATCAAGGCTGGTCATTGGTCATTGGCTTTCACCCACTATTGCTTCTCGTGACTATATTGTGGATTATATATGACATTCTAGGAGGATATGGAGTTGTTGAATTATCTCTTACCCGTAAATGAAAAGACAAGAATGAGACTGGTTATCGCATGAGTGTTCTTAGATGTTCAAGTGCTCTACATGCTCATCCAGTTTTAGGTGGGTCTCATTATGGTTCATATTCAGCACCTGCACCAACCACTCACTTCTAAAATATTTGGTAAAAGGAATTTTCAGAATAGTGTTCAACATCGTCTCCGTTGCTTGTCTAGTTGGATCTGATCAAGATTACCCACTACTACATAATAGTATAATAGGCGTCGGTCGTTTTGATAAATAGGCATCGATTTTAAAGATGACGTATATGGTAGCGATGAATATTGTAAAAATATACGCGTCAGTTGTTAAATGACGCCTAAAAGTTACAACAGAGATCGGAAGAGTTTTACAAAAACCAACGCCTAAAGTCAATTTTCGAAAAAAAATTCAAAAAAGAAACAATACGTGTCAGTTGTAGTGGTACAACCGACGCCTATTGTTACTTTAAGCGTCTGTTCAAACCTATACAACAGACGCTGATGAATTTTTTTAAAAAAAAGAAATTAATTTTTTTTAAAAATTAGTTTTTTTTTAACAAAATAATCTGTAAAATATATGAAGTTAACAAATAACAACACTCAAGGTTTGTGCTTGTTGAATATCTCTATGAAAACCAAAAAAAATAAACCCTCTGCAAGAAAAGAAATTAAAAAGCAAGATAGGAAAGCATTTGGACAAGACCATGTAGTGGCGCCAACTGTAACTCAATCCAATCACGCAATATTCACTTCATTTTCGAGATTTTATATACCATTTTCATACCAATCCTTCTTCTTTGATCCTACAAGAAAACGCACTATTCTTATTTTGCTGAACAGTGGAAGAAATTGAAGCCATGGATTTGTTTCAACAAGTTAAGGTGGTTTGCCAGAGAAGCGCCCGCTACAAGTACTTGACAGCCGAGGAAGACGAAGAAACAGTGACCCAGGATCGAAGCGGCGCATCTCCGGTGGCCAAATGGATGGTTGAGTTTGTGGATAATCTAGATGAAATAATCCACCTTAAAGAGTTGTTATGGGAAATACTTAACCACCACGAAACAGATTTGAGAAGAAGTGGGGGTTGTCTATTTAAGAAGAAGTAGTAAAGTTCAAAGAAAAGTGGGGGTTGGGTTGCGCATTTGAGAAGAAGTAGCAAAGTTCAAAAAAAAGTGAGGATTGCGTGTGTGAGAAGAAGTAGCTGAGAGGCGTGTGAACAGAGGAGAGAGAAGGAGCAGGGATATAGTCAAAAGAATAAGGAAAGTGGCAGACAAGGGCCATGAGGGAAAACAAAGCCAATTCTTTTATTAATATATATATATATATATATATATAAGCAAAGTCACGTGAATGGGGTGATTAAAAAAGAAGAGGCGTAGGAACCGACGCCTACCGACGCCTCTTTATATAGTGATCTATAATCGGCTCACAACCAACGCCGATTGTTGAAACGAACTATGGGCATCAGTTCTACATGAGCAACCGTCACCTATAGTAGTAACATTATTCACAAAATTGCCACCGCATACTCTTTACACGTCGTTTTCCCCAACAACCTACATGTATGTCTATTTTTTTGTTCAATTCTATAGTAGTGACCTCTGTCAAGATTATTTGTCATCTCTATGACAAAGACTCTTATTATTATTATTATTATGGCGTCTATTGCTACATAACCTCATCCACAATTTCTGGCTAGTGAAGCTTTGTTCTCATATCATCTCCATAGCGATTTACGGCCGACCACTCTTGGCTCTCAGATCATGTCAATGACCTCTTCTGTCTCCAATAAATGGTCTCTTTAAATCACTACTCTACGATCTACGTCTACCTTTTTGTGGTACTCAGATTACTCTTCACGACCTATGTCTATTCGGATGGTACTCAGGTCTCATTAACCAGTCTACGTCCACTCAATACACAATACTCAGATCGCTTTTACACGACCTATGCTCGCCAGACCGTGGTGTTTAGTTCACCTCTTAGCCGATCTACGTCCATTCCCCAAGTGGTACCTAGATCGCTCTTAGCCAACCTACATCCAGTTTAGAAGTGGCACCCAGATTGTCCTTCAACGAACAATGCTAGTAGCCCGCGGCGTTCAGTTCGCCTTTTAGCCAATCTACGTCCACTCCCCGAGTGGTACCCAAATAGCTCTTAGCCGACCTATGTCCACTTTAGAAGGGTCGCCCTTTAATGAACTATGCACGTCAGCCTATGATCTTCAGTTTGCCTCCTAGTCGATCTACGTCCACTCAATACATTGCACTCAGATCGCTCTTAAGTGATCTATGCTCGTTCCAATGTGGTGTTTAGATTGCTCTTCACTGATCTATGTCCACTTAATAAGTGGTCTCAAATCGCTTTTGCGCAGCCTACGCCCACTCCAACGTGGTGTTCTGATTGCTCTTCATGACGTATGTCCACTGAAGAGGTACTCAGGTCGTTTTAACTAATTTATGTCCATTTGGGTGGTTCTCAAATCATTCTACTTGATCTATGACTGTTTACTTGGTTCTCAAATCTTTCTTCATTAGTGTATGGCCAGTTTGGTCTAGTCCTTATATCAGAGATCTACTGCTGCTTCTTTGCCTCTCTATGACCTCTTCAAGTCACTACTCATGGTTTTACCAGACTACTTTTATGATCTTCTTCATATTGGTGTTCTTGATCTTTTCAGGTCAATGTACATGGTCTTTTTAGACACATCTACGACCTCTTTATGTCAGTGCTCACGGTCTTTTCAGACCACTTGCACAACCTCTTCATGTCGCTGTTTAGATTTCTTATCAAACCACATATATGACCTCTTAAGGTAGGTCACTAGTTGTGCTCTTATCGGACCACTTTTATTACTTCTCATGTCACTATTGTTGATTTTGTAGATCAATATACAAGGTCTTATCAAACTAATTCTACAAACTTTTCAGGTCGGTATTCGTAATTTTTTCAGATCAATGTACATGATCTTATCAGAACACTTCGACAACCTATTCAAGTCAGTGTTCTTGATCTTTTTAGATCAATGTACATAGTTTCATTAAACCATTTATATGGCCTTTTCAGGTCAATGTTTTTGACCTTTTCAGATCATTATACATGGTCTTATTAGACCACTTCTATGACCTATTTAGGCTGGTGTTCGTGATCTTTTCAGATATTCATACTTACATTAGTTGTACACCTCATCAAGTTCGTGTATGTGCTCTTATCAAACCATCTCTATGGCCTTTTTAGGCCAATAATCAGGTTTTTTATAAGATAACATGGTCTTATCAGACCACCTTACATGATTTATGGCTGACATGAGCTCAGTTCTCAGATCCTTTCATAGTAATAGAGGGGTCTCCTTATTCTCGGGTGAGTTTTAATCTTTGCATCCTCCTCCACATTATTCTCTTCCTCTCCTTATCACTCTTAGGGTCAAATGCTTTCATAGTTTACCCATCATAGTCTTCTACTTTGACATCACATTTCAGACAATAAGTGCCCACACAAGGAAAACTGAGGACTAGATTATCACAAGAGATATTATCTAGAGGTTACTGCACTCAAGAATAGCCTTTATACCTGCAAGTATTTTGCTACTGTCTATTCTCAATTTGCACTTCCCAACACTCCGTTCAGCTTCTAGTGAATTCTAGTCAAACTCCTCCCTTAAAAATGCCTTCTCAAATATTATAATCTTCCACAATTAAAAGAGCTCAGTTCTCTAATTACGCACTTAGAGCTTAGTTCTCCAATTGCACCCTTAGACTTTTGCAAATTGAGCATACGTTATGAGATCAATGAACTAAGAGTTAAATGAACGCTATGAAGATTCATACACCATGCTACGAAGTCAACACATGTGATAAAACATTTGAAAAACAAGGCAAAGACTATTCTGTTAAAATGAGCATTTTAACCCCTTTTTGTCAGGATAAATGATACTATAATCACGTAACGAGTGACCTATCTAAAGCTTCTAGAATGTTCCCGAACCCTAGAAGCCGCTGGGGCTTGGCCTAGGGACGTTCTATAAAAGGGATGCTCTATCACAAAAACGAACACACAAAATTAAGCCTCATCAACATTGATGCCAATATTACAACAATTTAATTGGTCAATTTAGTCCAGTTCTAAGATCGAACTGGTTGGTCACTTCAATGATCCATTCAAATAGGCAAGGGACGTGTGCCAGTGAAGGTAGATTATCCTCATTTTGCGCATCATCCAGTTTGCCAATTTTTCTAAGGAAAAAAAGCTCCTTAATAAGAAGCCTGCATTTGTAAAATCAAGTTGTTTCTTGATTTTGCATCTATGTGGTGCATTGTTTCCATAGAAAAATTGTTCAATTCGGTTCCAACATATTTCACTTGAAGATCAACTTTATATAAATTATTTTTAGATCGTTAGTTGTATTTTAATTCTTTACAAAATTAGGTTAACAAGTTATTATAAGAAAAATTGGTTGAAATTTCTAATCCATAATTTTTATGTTGTAAATATTTTTACATGCATATATATATAATATATATTTTCTTCTCCTTTGTTGGAAGTTTTCTTCATACATGTTTATGGTACTGAATTTTCATGTTGGAATCGTGAATAATAGAGACGGACTTTGTGGGATTGAATATCTCGACAGAGAAGGATGAAGAAATTGTGCTCGATGGGGGATCCCATGACAACGTGAATGGAGGAATCAGCCTATGCTTGTTGGGACACTTCTTGACGGATCGCCCTATCCATTTCAATTCAGTGAAGAACCGGCTAGCAAGCTTGTAGAGGCCGGGTAGAGGAATGAGCGTGAAGGAGATTCGAGACCAACATTATCTATTCTAGTTTCGTCATGGGGTGGACATGAAGAGCGTTTTTTAGGGTGACCCTTGGACATATGATAATCATCTTCTAATTCTCCATCGGCTCCAAATGGGAGAGTATCTGACTCAAGTGTCGCTATTTGATGTGAACATCTGGGTCCTAATTTATGAGTTACCGGTGGGTTTTATGATAGAGGCGAGAATTTCATTGGTAAAATTATAGAATATGATTTCACTAATAATGTGGGAGTTTGGAAGGAATATATAAGGTTAAAGTTCAGTTTGATGTTCGCACTCCACTGAAAGGTGTAAGAAGATCAAGAAGCCGGGGGATGATTGGTCAGTGGTATACTTCAAGTACGAGAATCTGAGTACTTTTTACTACCTATGTGGGTTGCTTGGGCATTCAGAGCGCTTCTGTGATAAGAAGTTCAGTATGCCAGAGGAGTCTCTAACAAAACATTTGGTGGCTGGGCTGCGTGCTTCGACAAGGAGGGCGGGAAACGTGTCCAGAGATTGGTGGCTTAGAGATGAGAGAGAAATCGCTAGAGTTTCTAATTTTGGGAAGGAAACAGAACTAGTGGAAGGGGAGGATTTTATGGTCACGGAATCAGTTTCCAATGTTTTTGGCCATTCTAAGAATATTGCAGTGGCTAATAGGAAGATTGATTTAAATTGCATGGGGATCATAGAGTATCCTCGACATAAGGAGTTTGTTAGTTTGCTATGGGAATGATGTGGGCTGGATGGAGGATGGCCTCGACGCTAATAGAGAAAAGAAACATCGTTGTGGACTAGACTTGAATAAAGGAAAAGCACAGTTGATGATTATGGCCCCTATGGAGATCGAGGATGGGTGAAAAATGTGAAGACGGTAGGTCCTGGACAGCAGGTTTGCCAGGAGAATTGAGATGTTTTAGCTGGAACTGCAGAGGACTTGGCAACCCTTGTGGAGTTGCCGCTCTCTGTGAGATTGTGAAATCTCGCCAGCCTGATGTTATATTTATTTCTAAAACTTTAGTTTATTAAGATAAAATTGAGACTATTCATCTAATGATTAATTTTGACGGTGCTTTGTCGGTGGACCGTGAAGGTCGTAGTGGGGGCCTGGCTGTTTTGTGGAAGAATAATAAAGATTGCTCGATTTTTTGTTACTCGTCTAATCATATTGATTTGATTATTAGTGACATCTTTAAAGGCAATTGACGTCTAACAGGCTTTTACGGGTACCTTGAAAGAAATAGGTGTTGAGATTCTTGGGAACTTCTTCGATACCTCCATGGGCTCTTGGCCTCTCTTGGTGTTGCACTGGGGACTATAATATAATGACCTCCTTTGTTCCTCTGACAAATTGATGAAGAAATTGAAGCATCAAGCCTGTTTAACCTTCTGGCCTAGGTGTTGGACCACTCTCTATTACTTCTTGTGACGGATGAACAACTGAATCATCAATCTCGAAGGAAGGACATATTCAAAAACTTTTGGATGAGGGAAAGTAATTTTGAAGACAAGTTGAGCACCACTCTTGAAGGCATGGCTGATTCTGACTTCCAAATTTACCTTGAGCGCTGCCTAAAAGAGTTGACTAAGTGGGGTAGAAAACGGCAGAGAGACTTCAAGAAGATGACTTCGAAATTGATATCCGAGATTGAATCCCTCTGTAGCAAGACAAATACCAATTCTGCTGAAACCTATGGGGCTAAAAGAGAAGAGCTGGGGAATGTTCTTGTCCAAGAAGAGAACTACTGGAAGCAAAAAGCCAAGGTTCCTTGGCTTAGAGAAGGAGACGCCAATACCAAGTTCTTTCATGTGAAGGCAACGGAACGCAGGAAGAGAAATAAAGTTCATAGCATTGTTGATGCGAATGGGTGTACTGTGACGAATGAGGAAGGAATTCAAAGCCTGGCTAAGGCATATTTTGAAGAGTTGTTCAGTTCAATCGAAAGTAGAACTGATGTCATCCTTGACAGTGTAGAACAGAGGGTTGGAGAGGAAGACAATGAAGTTTCATGTGCTCTGGTGGATCGAGAGGGGTGAAGAAGGCGATATTTCATATGCATCTGGACAAATCACCGGGCCCTGATGGACTAAACAATGCCTTCTAGCAATGAGCATGGCCAATTATTGGAGAGCAAATTTTTCAGCATTGCTCTCTTTGGATGAACAATATGAATTTCCCCCATTCTCTTAACTCAACTAATGTTGTGTTGATCCCGAAGTGCGAATGTCCTATGCTATGAAAGATTTTAGGCCTATTTCTCTTTGCAACGTACTTTATAAGATTATGGCCAAGGTTCTTGCTAACTAACTTAAGGTATTGCTTCCAAGGATTATTTCTAAATTCCAATCTGCCTTTGTGCCGGGTTAAGCTATTATCGACAATAGCTTGGTTGCCTATGAAATTCTTCATCACATGAAGAGGAGAAAAAGGGTAAGAAGATGATTGTAGCTATGAAAATTGACATTAGCAAAGCTTATGACCGAATCAGCTGGGATTTCTTAAACAAAATGATACATCGGTTGGGTTTCTCTTCGGATTGGACAAAGTTGATCATGTCTTGTGTCACTTCTGTTAATTATTCGGTTATGGTTATTGGGATGGAGGTTGGTCCAATTTATCCAAGAAGGGGATTAAGACAAGGAGACCCTATATCTTTGTACTTATTTATTATATGGACCGAAGGTCTTTCATCTTTGATGTAGCAGGCCGAAGCTAGAGGGAGTATACATGGCTATCATGTTGCCCATAGTGCTCCGAGTATCACTCGTCTCTTGTTCGCTGATGATAGCTATTTTTTCTTTTAGGCTACTGAAGAGGAATCAGTGGAGATGAAAAGTATTCTATGCAAATATGAGGAAGCTTCTGGCCAAGAAATCAACTATGACAAATCCAGAATATATGTCATCCCGATGTCAATCAGAACAGTAGGGAGAGGATTTCTGCTACCTTTGGAACTGGGGAAGCTTGAATACAGGAAATTACTTGGGGCTGCCCTCAATGATTGGAAGGAAAAAGAAAGAGGTCTTTAACTATCTCCATGATAGAGTTTGGAAGAAGACACAAGGATGGAGTGGGATATTGTTGACAAGGGCGGGGAAGACCGCTTTAATAAAATCTGTTGCCTAGGCTGTCCTGACTTACTGTATGTCTATTTTTCTTCTCCTTTCCACTTTCTGTGATGAACTTCATCATGTTGGGTAGTAAACGGAGCCTCAATTGGTTAAAGTGGGACAAATTATGTGAAAGACAAGAACATAGTGGGATAGGGTTTAGAAACTTGAATGCATTCAATCTTGCAATGCTTGCAAAGCAAGGTTGGAAGCTTATATCTAATTTGGATTCTCTCGCTAGCATGGTTCTCAAGGCTCGATATTATCCTCGAGGTTATTTCCATTCCTCTAAAGTCGGTACAATCATAGTTACACTTGGTGGAGCATTTCGGCTTCTATAGAGGTGTTGAAGAGGGGTTGTCGATGGAGAGTCAGGGATGGTAACAAAATTAGAGTGTGGCTGGATCCTTGGATAATGGGGAATCCGAACTTCTTAATCGAAACTATGGTTTAAAAAGGTGAAGATGATTTGACAGTTTAAAATTTACTCAAACTGGGAAGGAAGGAGTGGGATTTGTATGTTGTTCGAGCTCTCTTTTCAGACTATGACGTCTAGGAAATTACTAAAATTCCTCTAAGTATCACTCCAAATTCAGACAAAATGGTGTGGCATTTCAGTGCCAATGGAAGTTATTTTGTAAAGTCCGAGTACAGAGTTGCTATGGAAGCTAGAATGGAGGAGGACTCTTGGCGGGTGATTGGTCCTTCGGCGAAGATGTGGAGTTTATCGCTTCCTCGCAAGATTAAGCTCTTTTTCTAGCAAGCTCTTAGAGGCAACCTCCCGACATGTGAACGGCTAGCACATAGAGACATTCACTTACAAGAGGTTTGTGTTTGCCGTGAAAAGAAAGAAGATATAATACTTCACTGCCTTGTGGGTTGTTCTTTTGCTCGTAGCTGCTGGCGCCATGCGAGGATTCAGTAGGGTAACTCTATGTTCAACAATTTCACAAAATTTTTTCAAAATTCTCGATCGTAAGCAAAAGGAGGAAGTTGAAGCTATCTCTTTTATTGCATGGTCTATTTGGAAACATAGGAATGAGAAACTCTGGAAGGGGATTCTCAAGAGCCCAGGATTTGGATGGATGTGCAGCATAAGGCAACTAGAACCAATGAGACCGGTGTTGTTACTCAAAGATGGACAAGGCCACTAATTGGGTGGATAAAGTGCAAATATTGATGCGGCTCTCTTTGAAGATGCTGGAACAGTGGGTCTTGGGCTTATCATCCGTGGTGAAGAAGGGGAGTTTAAGATGTGCAAAACACTACACATTGAGGCTAGATATGAGGTGAAGATGGCAGAATGCATGGGTCTACGGGAGGGGCTGAATTGGTTATTATTGTTTGGCCACTCCAATGTCATTTTTGCAGTGGATTCAAAGATGGTTGTTGAGGTGCTGCGAACAAGAGAGGACCTCTTCTAGTTCGGGCTTATTGTTAATGATTGTAAGGAAATTTTGCAAGATAACCATGGTTTCCTGGTACAACATATAAGCCATAGGCGAATGAAGTGACTCACACTTTAACTTGTGGATCTCGTGATCTATGTAACCCCTATTTAATGTCTAGTATCCCCTATTATTTGTCCCCGGTCCTTGAGTTGGACATTTCAAATAATGAGAATTAAATTTTTCCTGTAAAAAAAAAAAAAAAAGTTAAAAGGAGCAGTAAAACTAAAAATATTAAATTTCAAAATAAATAATGTTGACCAAATTTAAAGTCATAAAAAATAGGTTGGCTTAATTGAATTTATTATTTATAATGAAGTTATCACATCTTGTCTATTATTTTTCTTAATTAATCGGCTAACTGGCGTTCAGCTTATTGTCCAAGGCAACACTAATCCTTGAAACTTAATAATTTTGACTTCAAATTTCATCTTTTGGGCGCAATCTAGCTTTTTAACTTAAAAAGACTATAATAGCCCTCAAATTCTAATTGAACTAAAATTTAATATTAAAGAAATTGATAAAATAAGAAAAAAAAATATAATTTGATTGTTTTTGGAAAAAAATATCTAACTCATAAGAATTTAGCAATGACAGTGGAGGGATTGATCCGCTCCTTTAACTGCCTAATCCGGGACAAGGCGAACCAGACAAATATGATAGTCAGGCTGTCAGGATTTACTTTTTGACATTTCTATCAATACATTTATTATATTCTTTTTCATTTTTTAATTTTTTCCTCATTTCCCCTCAAGAAAATATTTTCTCAATTATTTTACATTTGTCGTACTTTTAGTTAAATGGATCGTTTAAGGCGGACAAGGGTGGGTAACCTTGGTCTATCTCGCTCTATAGGGTTTGCATACCAAAAAAATGTTGCTCTATTCGCAACATGCCCTTATCAATTTCAGGGTGAATTAGGTATTTTTGCCATCACTATATGTGATTTGTTTAAAAAAGAACTAAATGTTTATTTATTGCGTACTAATTTTTTATTAAATTATAGTTTGGGGCATTACTGTCTTTTTAAAATAAAAAATTTAGATTGCGTAAAAAAATGTGAGAGTTGATATTGCAATTACCATGTTTGAAAGGTTAGGGTTAGACTGTATAATAGATGTGATCCCCAACTGCCTTATTTTTGAATAAGAATGAAATGAAAATAATAAAAGTGGGAATTTTTGTATGGAGGGCGAAGATATATATTTGGAAGCCTTTTGGAGCTAATTTGTACGAAAATTAATGAATCAATCTCAAATGGGAGAAACCACGGCGACTAAATTTTATTTGGATGTAAAGAGATCGAGAGAAATACATTTGATCGAAGTTGGATAGCAACGCAAAGAAATTAAGTTTGATGGTCAAAATCAGCATGAAAAGGATACTTGGGACCGATTGGAATCAACATCATATGGAGCAAATTATCGGTGAGTTCGATCGACCTGGAACAGCGTGGTCGCATCCAACCATTATTTTTAAAATAATAAAATACATTCTAACTCTTAACTCAATAATTAACATTAAACTTTTCTGAAAATAGGTGTCATAACAATTCTTTTATATATATATATATA
This sequence comes from Nyctanthes arbor-tristis, assembly GCA_963692815.1. Lineage (NCBI taxonomy): Eukaryota > Viridiplantae > Streptophyta > Magnoliopsida > Lamiales > Oleaceae > Nyctanthes > Nyctanthes arbor-tristis. The sequence goes on along the minus strand of CAVNYN010284938.1, from coordinate 16,282 downwards.
TATATATATTAACAAATGACATTCTAAAGGTATTTCAAAAATTTTAATGTAAAAAAAAATGTATAACAGAAAAAACAATTTTGGTGCCCGTTGGATTATGAGGCCTTGTCTGATCGCACTTCTTGCATATCCTCAGTGCCACCTATAAATTGTTGTTTGAACCCCGAATACGGTTAGGTTTCCCGATCGTGTTTCTATTATATTTTGTATATGATCCCTTGCTAATAGTGTTGGAAAAATAGGCATTTTGGACATAACTTTGAGTGCTATCTGATTCTTAATTTTGAGATATGAATTCGGATTTGTGTTCTCCTTGTCGAGAGCTTTGAAAACATATGTTTATTTGCCCAAAACAGTGGTTGGGTGAATGAGAAATTGAGTCTCAAAGTTTGTCATAAGAAATGAGTTTAAGTGTTAGGGGAACTTTGTTCCACATTGGAAAAATAGTATTCCAATGACTTGTTTAAAATGTGTTTAGATATTTGTAATGTGTAAATTGTGTAGCTGAGACACAGATCAGAAAAACACTTCGGACCATTGAACATGTGTATGAGCGCGGCTTGCGTACACGAATGTTGGACCGGAAGTGGGTGCCTAGTTTGATCAAGTTTTGCTAAAATAAGCTACGAATTTTTTAAACACTTAAACCATGTGTTGGAATGTGAAGAGTTGTAACGGGTGACTCTTGAGGTCGTTGCCATTTAACTCTAATGATTTCACATTTATTTTTATCTCTTTTTACATGCCTAGCATTGCCTATATAAAAGACCAAATTTGGCCTTTTTACATAACGAATTCAAGAGATGAATTTTCCATAATTTCTTACCATACACTTCCTTATCGTGATACTGTTCGGGCACGATTTCGGTTCACCTAGGTAGGAAATTCGTTGCTCTGTTCTAGGGGTTTTCCTCTAGGTCTTGACCATTGTATCTTGGGAAACAAACGTCTAGCGTATTGGGGATGAATATGTTTTAAGGAAACTGTGTTAAACACAGGCCTTGGTTTCCTGTTTACATTATGTTCACATTCTGTTTCTAACAGAGGGTTCTATTTACATTCTGTATATGTTCTATTTTTAATAGACGGTTCTGTTTACATTCTATTTATGTTCTATTTCTAACATAGGGTTCTATTTACGTTCTGTTCACGTTATGTTTATATTCTAATAGAGGTTTCTGTTTACATTCTGTTTCCGTTTCCTAACAGAGGTTTCTGTTAACATTTCTGTTTTCTAACAGAGGTTTCTGTTAACATTCTGTTTACCTTCTATTTCTAACAATCTTAAAACGGATTCATAGAAAAGAGATAACTGGTTGTTTGATAAAGTCATAGCTAAACTTCGAGATAAGCTTTGGCTTATGGTCGGTACAAAAGAATTCTTATTCTTGTTGATACAACTATGACAAAATTGATACAGTTGCATTATGCATCATATATCATATTTGATGTATGATTCTAACTATGGCTTATGTTTGAATTGAAGGTATTCTGTTCTATTCTTTGTCTTGATTCTATCATAACTTCATCATATCTAGGGTTGTGAGTTTGGGAAGTGTATGTTTACACTTGTCCCGTTACACAGATAGGTTTCGAGGTTGTATATGTTCATCCATGAAAATGTTGTTAATCTGCCCCTCAATTCAAAATTTAACTGCAGATTGTATACATCGAATTTTTGATTATTTTTAATTGGGGAATGTCCCTTTATGAGTTAAATGTCATATGAACTTGGAATCACGGAATTTGGAGGCTCATAGAATGTGTTGTGATACTTTTTGTGAACCTTGCTAGGCTGTACCCGAGAACACATGCACGGAATACATGAACTCCATTTTGGATGAGGTGTTTTGTGGGTCAAAATTTCTTATGTGGATCTGAAATTTTTATATGTTGTATAAATATGAGTCTCCCAAGTATTATAAAAATTTCAGACTATTTGGTTATTGTTTGAAAGGTCATATGTGGATTATGACTCACTGTGATGTCTGTGATAGCTTGCTGGAATTTTGGAATAATGCAACCTAAACTTAAATTCTTTAAATTTTGTAAGGAAGTTCTTCTTTTATATTAAAGAAAAATAAGTTTAGAATGTTCGAATATCTTGTTCTATTATAACAATATGACCTTGAGATCATAATCTCATGGTATTTTAAGTTGTCGACTTTGTTATACACTTCATGGTTCGTGCCATGTTTTGTGATCGCTAGAGCTGTGGCGAGAGTTGGAAGTATAGAATGGGTTGAAAGTGCTCCAATCTTAGGACTTGAGAAACTCGATACTATGACTTCAAAGCTTGGGACTATTCCCAATTGGGAGAAGTCATATGTGACATGGGTCATCCTACTTGTGTTAATGGTAGCATAATTTGGTGTTACAAAAGTGTTGCACAACGGATGAAATTATAGAGATATTTGTTCTCCATAAAAGAGTTAAGAATATACTCAACAAGAATGACTAGTGTAGTGTGGTTAGCACGAACCAGTTATCACATGAGGTCATGTAACACTTCTATGAAAGATGTGTGTTGTAGAGCAAAAGAATTGCACAAGAAATTATCAGTGCAGTCTTTTTGTCTAGCTCTAATATGTGGCTCTAATATGTGGACGAAACCTATTACATTTTGTAATATGTGTCGGAAACATTTAGAGGAAACATATTATGGTTGTAGGGAAAAGGTACCAGAAAAGGATAACAAAAGAAGGCAAACCTGTGATGGCTTTGAAATGAGCCTTGTAGCTGTGGTCTCCAATGTGAACTTTGGAATGATGGATTGATATTGATACAACTAAGCATGTCTATTTTGATAAAGAACTGTTTAGTTCTTTTGAAACTGTTGGAAATGGCGATCAAAACAATTTGTGAATATGAAAGAAGGTCTTCCAATGTGGGGGCATTTAACCTAAAATGGCTATACGTGAACTAAAGAAATACTGAACCACTTGTTTTTGATTCATACGGTTATGCGTGACTTGAAAACAAAAGGTGGTTATAAGTATTTCATCACCTTCATTAAATTGAAGCTATGTAGAAATCAGTTTTCTATTAAAAATAAAATTGAAGGTAATAAGTTGGTGGACAAGTGATCCTGGCTGTGTCTCAAGTGCCAACTTTGGTTGTAACTCAAGTTGCTCCAACTGTAATTGTTGCGGGTAATTATAGGAAAAAAACGAGAGAAGTTCAGTGGTTTGAACTTTAAGAGGTGACAACATAAAATATTTGATTCTTGACTAAAAAAGCTCCTAACCTTGAAGAAGGTCAAGGAGACATTCAAGCTATCAATGTTGTTGATGCTTGGGAACATTTTCATTTCCTTTGCCAGAATAATGAACAGCTTGGTTAATTCGCTATACAACGTGTATAGTGCAAAAAAAAAAAAAAGGCAAGGGAATTGTGGGCATCTCTTGAATAGAAATATAAGACCAAGGATGTCGGGCCAAGAAATTTATTGTTGGCTAGTTCTTAGACTATAACATGGTGGACACTAAAAATGTTATCAACCTAGTGTAAGAACTTTAGGCTGTCTTACATGACATCTATGCCAATGGAATGGTGTTGAGTGAAACCTTCCAAGTGGCAGCTATTATTGAAAAGGCATAAACGAAAGGAGTAGACCTTATTGTTAGTGCTCTTCCGATCTAATTGAAGAAGAAAATAAGGCCAAGGAACGTGGATTCACTCCAATTGAATCAGCTCAGGTCAAGGTTGTGGAGCATGGTCAAAGTTCTAGGGCCAAATAGAAACAAATCTGGCAAAGGCAAGAACAATGACGAAAGCTCTAAGTTGAGATCGGAAGAGCGTGGAATTTTTAAAAAGAAATTCAAAGGAAGACGCTACTATTGTGACAAGCCTAGTCACAAGGCTGTTGAATGTAAAGAATGCATTTCTAAATAGTGATTTGGAAAATGAAATCTACATGAAACAACCTAAGGGGTCAAAACAACAAAACACAGGAACACAAGGTGTTTAAACTGGTGAAGTCGTTGTATGGCTTGAAACAACCACCAAAACAATGGTATGAAAGGTTTATTAATATTTTGGTGAAGTGTGGATTTAAAATCAATAAATATGTGACAAATGTGTCTAAATGAAAGATACTAATGTCATTTTGTGTCTTTATGTATATGATATGCTCATCGTTGATAAATCATAAAATGATCAAATCCACTAAAGACATATTAAAGTCACGTGGTGACATAAAAGATAGGAGAGATACACTATAGTGATCGGAAGAGTACTAAGGTACTTGAGATACACTCGTGATTTTAGGCAACACTATACCAGATATCCCACTGTTGTTGAAGGATAAAATGATGCCAACTGGATAAAAGATTCAAAATCCACAAGTGGATTTGTTTTACTTTAGAAGGGGCAGTTGTATCATAGAAATCCGCTAAACAAACTGTTATAGCCAGGTCCACTATCGAGTTTGAGTTTATTGCTTTAAACAAATGAAATGGAGAAGCAGAATGGCTACAACATTTATAGTGGATATTTCAGAATGGCCAAAACATGTGCCTGCTATTTATATACATTGTGACAGTCAATCTACGATTGGCAGGGTATAGAGGAATATGTGTAATGGTATGTCTAGAAATATACGTCTAAGATATAATACCATTAGGCAACTAATCTCGACTGGGGTTATCTCTGTTGACTATGTGAAGTCAAAAGATAATCGGGCTGATCCGCTAACAAAAGGCCTAAATCGAGAGTCAGTTGAAAAAACCTAAAAAAGAATGGGATTAAAAACCCTAAAGATATAAGTCAGTACAAAGGAAACCCAACCTAGTTGACTGGAGATCAAAAGTTTTAGGTTCACGGGAACAACCTAATTGTAAAGACTTAGTTAGGTCACTATGGGGGTTCGAGACTTCTTTTATGTAACAGTGATATGTGGAAAGTGAGGTTAAGCGAAAATGCTTTTAATGATTCTTATAAGTTGGGAAAGGATCGCCTATATAAGAGAGAAGTGGGGCCGCTTCAAAGGAAATTGTTTGGGGTTCAATTTTTAGAAGGTCTCGCAAAACCAGACAGATGTTCATGGCCACAAACGAACATAACTATGAGAACTGAACTATGTTAGGGAAAATCCTGTGCTAAGTATATATCAATGTTTACACAAACGGCAGAATACTTCAAGCACATCGACTCTACTAGTCAGCCAGTAAAGTAAATATACTTTGGTAATGGAAGGTTCAAAAGGTTACACCTACCTATCTATTGCAGGGTTCAACTGTTGAACTTTATCACGTCAATTTTCATTCATGTGGGGGATTGTTAGAAAAATAGGAATTTTGGACATAACTTTGAGTGCTATCCGATTCTTAATTTTGATATATGAATTCGGATTTATGTTCTCCTTGGAAAAATAGTATTCCAATTACTTGCTTAAAATATGTTTACATATTTGTAATGTGTAAATTGTGTAGCTGAGACACAGATCAGAAATACACTTTGGACCATTGGGCATGTATACGAGCGCAGCCTGTGTACACGAATATTGGACCAGAAGTGGGCGCCTAGTCTGATCAAGTTTTGCTAAAATAAGCTACGAATTTTTTAAACACTTAAACTATGTGTTGGAATGTGAAGAGTTGTAACTGGTGACTCTTGAGGTTGTTGCATTTAACTCTAATGAATTCACATTTATTTTTAAGCTTTTTACATGCCTAGCATTGCCTATATAAAGGATCAAATTTGGCCTTTTCACATAACGAATTCAAGAGACAAATTTTCCACAATTTCTTACCATACACTTTCTTATCGTGATACTATTCGGGCACGTTTTCGGTTCGGTTAGGTAGGAAATTCATTGCTCTGTTCCAGTGGTTTTCCTCCAGGTCTTGACCGTTGTATCCTAGGAAACAAACGTCCAGCATATTGGGGACGAATCTGTTGTAAGAAACTGTGTTAAACATAGGCTTCGGTTTTCCTGTTTACATTCTGTTTCTAATATAGGGTTCTGTTTACGTTCTATTTCTAACAGAGGGTTCTGTTTACATTCTATTCGTGTTCTGTTTATGTTCTAACAGAGGTTTCTATTTACGCTCTGCTTCCGTTTCCTAACAGAGATTTCTATTAACGTTTCTGTTTTCTAACATTTTGTTAACATTTGTATTTTCTAGCAGAGGTTTCTGTTAATGTTCTGTTTACCTTCTATTTCTAACAAATAGAACATCATACATACATAAAGAAATTATATTTCAAAAAGAGGAACACAAATCCAAAAGAATATATTTCATGTACATAGGTTTTGTTAGTTCACTCTTTTTTTCTTTTCTCTTTTTTTTTTTTTTTTTTTTGGAGGGAAGGGGGGAGATGTTACAACAATTTTGGTTGAAAATCCAGTTCGGCTCTAGAACCAGTCTGCTGGTCCGTCCAATGATCTAGCCAAATAGGCAAACGGACATGTACCACTAAAGGCAGTTGTTCATTGGGCCACATCATCCAATTTGGTTCCAACATATATCGTTGGACACTGAACTTTAAAAGAATTATTATTAGAATAGTTGTATTTTGATTTTTCACAAAATTAGGTTAACTAGTTATTATAAAAAAATTGGTTAAATTTTGTCAATCCATAATTTTTATGTTGTAATTGTTTACATGGAAAATTTTCAAAAATTTCTTGAAAGTTTGTTTAAAAAACTTCCCACCCATGTGGCGTACATGCATGGATACAAGACGTGTATTTCAAATCCAAACACTTGATCATGCATTTTAAATCCACATGACATGTATCCATGTATGTCACATAGATACAAAGTTATCGTATCATGTCTAGAATTGAATTCCAAAATCCAATAATTGACTAACAATTTTTGCTTAAATCATTTGTCAAAGTGGTCAACATCAACTTTTCCTACCAATATCCAACCATATATATATATATATATATATATGAAACAATACAATTATGAATTAATTAGTTAATTAGAGGATCTTTGTCAATGTTAATTTCTAGCAATAAAACAATTGAAGAGACCTCCGTACACGTTTTACATTGCGTTTTGCTTAATCAAAGGGTGGTTATATTTAAAAAGTTTATCTCTATCATAGGAGTGCGTATTAGAGTTTTTGCCGCTAGGGTGGCTCAGGTCGGCCGGTTCTAGTTGTTTTCTTTCTCAATTTCTGGTTATTTTGATTTCTTTGGCTTTGTAACGATATGGATTAGGAGTAAATTCATAAATTGTGTGAATCGCTGAGGTTGGATGACAATGTTACACCACGACTTATAGTGCGAGAAGAGGACTGCTTGGAGGGCGAACATATCATGCAGTTGATTTTGGTTGGGCATGTATGGGGCTCACGATTAACGAACAAGGAGGCGTTGGAACGTGTCTTAAGAATTGTCTGGCAGGCGTCGAACCAATTCCAAGTAGAACAACTTAGTGATCATAGCACTTTCATTTTTCACTTCAGGGCCTTGGCAGAGAAGAAAAAGGTTTTGAGAGGAGGCCCAATAATCAGCTCTTGGCTTTGCATAATCTAGATGGTGTAGATGATTTGGCGAATATAGTATTCTTTCACGTCTCCTTTTAGGTGCATGTGTTGAATCTCCCTTTGGTTTGCTTAATGGAGAAAACCCTACGTGAATAATCAAATATATTGATTCATGTTTCATTTAAGAAAATGCATTTTCGAGAAAACCATGTATTTAACAAAGCATTTGAATGCACAAAGGGGCCCTATCACTAGTTAAACTACTACCTGTGGTGTGCACATGATTCAAAGATTCAAATTGGCTAAGACCACATAGCAAGGCCACAAAGATTACCACATAACAAATATGACCAAGATCACATAATAAGATCATGTCCTGTAAAGCAATTCAAAACGGGTATTAACAAGTGATACAAATGCAATAAATCAATCTTTCTTTCCATAATAGCAATGCATCAAAACTCATGTTTATCTTATGAAAACTTAATGAATGTAAGAAAGGAAATCAAAGTATCGTTTACTCATCTCTTGATTTCCAAAGATTGCATATTCTTTTGATTCTCCAAAGGTTTCTTTAATTATAAGTGGAAAAAGACCTCCAAAACCTCGATATTTCTCACTTCAAAGTCATTCTTTAGGCTGTAACCTTTCTATATATAATAAGGAGCCTTTTTCAAAGGCAAAACTAGGGTTTTGATAGGTTTCTATGGTAGTTTTCCTCCCTATGATATTTTTGGATGAAATTTGCTACTTTACGAGAGAGAGAGAGAGAGAGAGAGAGAGAGAGATGGTAGGCAAGGGTTAAAGAAACCTTGAGGACTCATTCACCTATATATAATAGTTAGGATTAAGTTGTTTTTAATAAATCTTTGAGTTCCACCAATCAAGTCGCGACACATGGCACGATCTGGCACCTTACATATGTTGGGAGGACTTGGCAAAATGAGATTCATACATTTATTGCGTGAGAAATTCTTACACTTTGTATTATCTTTCAATTAAGTCACTGTACTTTGGTTTATATCAATCAGGAACTAAATGCTTTCTTTAGCGTCAATTAAGTAATAATCTTTTAACTTTGAGATACAATTGAAGCAACTATTCCGTTATCATCAAAATAATAGCCATGTAGCTTAATTAAATTTCTCATGATGTTAGATTGTGGATCTCGGTTCGAGCTGGGTTCTGCGTGTTCGGGTAAGGCTAGACATTCGGTAGCCTCTTAAGAGAGCAGTATCAGTTTTTCTTAGTTTGCAGCAATGTGAGTTTATCTTTTCATTACAATATGAGTGGCTACTTGATTTTTGCTTTCAATGTGGGTTGATTGGGCAAAAATTTCAAGAATGTGAAGACGAGGCTAGAGTGGAGAATGGGAGAGAAGTCCTCCGATTTGGGAATTCATTGAAGGTTGTATTAGGGGGTGGAGGATAGTGTTCGAATTCGACTTAAAGTGGTGAGTGAAGGAAAGTTCTCCACTGTGATAGTTCTGGGAGTAGATTCAGAGCGGGGATGAGTAGGATGAAGGAAACCAAGGTAGGAGGAAATCTGAAGGACAGTAAAGAGGAAGATGTTTTTAACTGCCCAGTGGCAGGGACGAAAGAGGTGGGAGGGGCCAATCATGAAGGGTAGGGCGGATATTTGGTGGTTGGACTAAATATTGAGGTGCTCTCTTTCAATGAAGAAACTGGTTTAGAATGGCAAGAGGAAGAGTTATGGGAGGTTGAGGTGCTAGTGGCAGTAGGAGGTATGGTGACCGATGCAAAGGGTAAGGGGAAGATAGTTAGTGTACCGACTATGAAGAATGCGAGTAAACGTGGTTGGGTAAAGAAGCTACGGTCGGGAGGAGGCTTACGTATTGGGTCACCTTTCAAATTATTAGAGGGTATGAGGCCTGCTATTGCCACAAATGGGGTAGCTCGGCTAAAAAGCGAGTTCCAGGCATCTTTGATGTAATTGAGGAAAAGCTCCAGAAAAGGAAGACTTGAGTTTGGAGGTGAAGGGATAAATTCCGAGAACTTACCAACTGAACTAGTGAGCCCTGTTGAGCAAGGACGCCGGACGCCATGAAACTATATTTTGGAATGTCCAGGGGATGGGGAACTCTGGGACATTTGCATCTTTGCGGACTCTTGTTCGCATGCTTTCCCCTAGTCTGGTCTTTCTGTCCGAGACTAGATCATTTGGAGCTAAGGCAAAGGTAGTCAGATGTCAGTTGGGTTTCAAAGAGAACTTTGTAGCTGACAGTAGGAGGAGACGTAGAGGTTTTGGGTTCCTTTGGGCTAAAGGATTGGATGTGACTATCTGATCATACTCTAGTGAGCACACTGATGCTATAATACAGGAGAGAGAGACATGGAAATGGGGGGTAACTAGGTTTTATGGAAATCCAAGAGTTAATGAACGTAGTGAATCATGGCATTTTGTTGAGAAGACTTGGGGAACCAAGAGAGACGGCCAAGACGGTCTATGGCGATTTTAATGAAACATTATCAATTGATGAGAGAATGGGAAGTGACTTCCGACCGGGTCAGGAGATTGACCAGTTTCGTGAGGTTTTGGAGGACTGTGAGCTTGAGGACCTTGGTTCGAGAGGGCCTTTGATGGCTTGGAACAATGGGTGGAGGGGTGGAGCTCACATCCAAGCTAGATTGGACCGAGCTGTGTGTAACATTCATTGCCTGGCAAAATTTCAAGTAGTAGCTGTTGAGAACCTTGCTTATTTGTAATCTAATCATTAACCAGTACTGCTCAAACTTCAGGGGCAGCCATGGTGCTTCAGAGCTTGTGAGACTACCCGCCCTTTCAAGTTTGAGCCTATGTGGATCGGAGAAGAAGATTATATAGAGGTTACATCAGGTTTGGTTTTTTCTTGGGGTGTCTGTGAGGGGGCTTGATCCTTTTAATGTTATTGAAAGGGAATTGAGGAACTGTTAGAGGAAGTTGGGAGCATGGAGTTAGCAGAGAGTTGGTGATATTAAGAGGCAGATTGATACGTTGGTTAAAAAGAGGGATGCTCGACTTTCGTCAGATCATCCGGGGAAAACAATAAAAGAAACTCGAGTGCTTGAGGGAGAGATTGAAAAATTGTATTAATAGGAGGAGAGCTATTGGCAACAACGTTCCAGGGCAATTTGGCTGAGAGATTGGGATTGTAATACGAAATTCTTTCACACGAGAGCTATTGAAAGAAAAAAAAAAGAAACACCATCAACAACTGGGATGGTTAGATAGGGAGTGGATTGTTGATCTGGAGGATCAGCTAATTAAACACACTGAGACTTTTTATGAGCAGCTCTTTACTAGTGGTGGACCTACAGAGGTGGATATTGTAGGGGGGGTACAGCGAATACAGACACGACTTTCTCCAGATAATGTACTTTGCCTGTCACGACCATTCACGGAGGAGAGATAACACAGGCCGTCTTTGGCATGGGGCCTTACAAAGCTCCAAGAGTGGATGACTTTCATGCTGTGTTTTATTAAACTCACTGGGAGCGTATTAAAGGTCCTGCTTCTGAAGCTTGCCTTAAAGTTCTTAATCCTGGCCGCTTTGTTAAGTCTGTTAATAAAACTACTATAGTGGTTATCCCCAAAAAGAAATCCCCTGAATATATCATGGAGTTTAGGCCTATTTATTTATGTAATGTCTTATATAAGATCATATCCAAGTGTATTGCTAATAGAATGAAGCAAGTTTTGGATTCCCTCATTTCTAGCAACCAGGGTGATTTTGTGCCTGGAAGGTCGATTACAGATAATGCAATTGTAGCATTTGAGGTGTTGCATTTGAGAGGGAAGAGGTGTAATGGCCAGAAGGATTTCCTTGCTTTGAAGCTGGATATGAAGAAGGCATATGACCGGGTTGAATGGCCTTTTGTTGGTGCAATTATAGAGAGAATGGGGTTCCCAGTTTCTTGGGTTCATCTTGTTATGGAGTGTATCTCTACACCGGAATACACTTTTACTTGTAATGGCCAATCTAAAGGAGATCGGAAGAGACTAGGGGTTTGAGACAGGGCTGCCCACTCTCAACATACCTTTTTATTTTATGTGCTGAGGCCTTCACGTGTTTGATTTCATATATGGAGTCAGTGGATGATCTTATGGGAATGCAGTGCTCGCGTAGAGGGCCTCGGGTTAGTCATCTATCATCTGTGGATGATTCAGTCCTGTTCTCTAGGGCGAATATGAAGGATGTGGTGGGGATTGAGAGGATCTTGGAGGACAGTGTGTTAACATGGCTAAGACTTCTATCATCTTTTCACCAAATGTGCAAGAAGAACAACGGGAAGAAATAGGTGAACTACTTGGAATCGATTTTTACAACAACATGCCTCATATCTTGGGTTTCCTTTGGTTGTTGGGCGGAACAAGATACAAACTTTTAACGCGTTGAAAGAGAAAATTTGGGAATGCACCAAGAACTGGAAAAGGGGTTTCTTCTCTTGTGCTGGGCGGGAGGTAATGTTGAACGCTGTTCTACAGGCAATCCCCACCTACACTATGAGCTTATTTCGAATTCCGACTTACTTATGCAATGAGATTTGGCGTCTCTTCTCTAGAGTTTGGTAGGGCGATACATTATAGCAAAAGAAGTTGGCTTGGGTCAGCTGGGCGACTTTGTATATGTAGTTATATATCAACATATTATAATATATCAAGAATTTGTGGAAAAGTCTTCCCTTGACAAGTCAAGTCTTCTCTTGTTTGGTGAGTCACATCATCATAATCAAAACAAGACAATTACTAATAAAAAGGAAGAAGAAACAAAAATAATATAAAATCATATGTATGGGACTATATAGTGCCATACAGACATGTAATGCACACCGTATGATTGTAGTTTCTCATGTGTCGCGTTCTAATATATATAGTTTCTCATGTGCCGTGTTTTAATACATACTACATAGTCATATGACATTATATGATACAATAACATATAGTGTTAGATCAAAACTAGAAAAAGACTTGTTCAAGTTTTTTTAGTTGGTCATTATCATACCCGTGCGGAGAACAAGTTGATGGGACTATTTGCTAGATCCATCACGCTATTTTCTATTTTCTAAGAAAATAGATCGGGCTCCATAATCTCGAATCACACGCCGCCACATGTGTTGTGTCAGATGACGTGATGGCTTATGATTAGAGATCAGGCTCCATAACTAGAGCCAGATCTGTTTTCTTAGAAAAACTGGATCCATCACAATGTTAGATTCTTTTCAATGTATAGTAAAAAGGAAGAAGACTTGTTCAAGTTTTGTTAATTGATAATTATCAATTTATCATACCCGACGTAGAGAACAAGTTGATTGGACTATTTGCTAGAAATTAAGCAAATATGATTTTCTTCTTTTCTACTATTTTTACATGATTATAAGGTTGACAGATTCTTTCCAAGAAGCTAGAGGAAAGAAGGCTAATTTTAATTTTCTAATTTGTCAGTTATCATATTCAGCGTGAAAATAAGTAGATTCATAGTACTATAATTTGGTGTTATACATTGTTTGAGAATAGTATTGGAATTTTCAAAAGGGCAATTTCATATTTACCCTCCTATTTTAAGAAAACCCTATGTATATTTTTTAAATGCTATAAATTTCAAAAATATTGTTTAACATATTGTGTTACTTATGTATCAAGGTGTCACTGCAAGAAATATGAGCAACAACGACGAAACTTAGTGACGAAAACTAAAACGTCCCTATAGGGTATCATCTATGGCGATGATCTCATGATGGAGGGTGGGACCCTGTATGTAGATTATAACGGCGACTAAGTCGCCACAATAGGCTTATGTCGCCACTAAAAGTAGAACATATTGGGGCAATTCATCTTTCATCGCCATATTTCTTAACCGTAGTGATGATATGTATAAATCGTCACTATATTTCTTGATCTATAATGATGACACATAAATTTCGTCACTATACATGTTGTACCGACAATAAGTTGTTGTTATAGGTAGTAAGTTTGTCACTATAGTTGTAATAATTTATATAATATATATTATAAATGCAATACAATAATCAAAAGTTTAACTAGTCCAAATGGTAAGGTGCCTTGTGGGTGAAAAGGAGGTTTACGGTTTGAATCTTAGAGCTTGCAAATGTGCTGAATTAATTGTGGCTGGGCTCCAAAACAGGTCGGGTCGGTCCCAAAGTGGGTTGGGTGAGATAATTTTTTTTTAGAAATTTAATGACAAAATAGGTAATATTTATAGCGGTGACATGTGAGTCGTCACCATATGTGTCGTTGCAATAGGCCGAAACTGTCGTCACTATTGGTCTATTGGTACGGGCTAGATCGGAAGAGCACACGTCGCCGCGAAAAATCGCTACTATAGACATATAACGACGACATTTGGGTCTACAGCGATGACAAAAGTCTCCGCTATAGGTGGAATTTGTTGTAGTGTGTTATTCGGAAAATGCAACGGATTTCAGTATTTTGGAAAATGCAATGGATGATAAAACTCTAGACTTCAAAGATTGTAGACAGAGTGTTTGTTCTGTGTTCTAAAATTTGACGATAATAATTCATCTATGCAGTTACTAAAGATTAGCCTAGATCAAGGATTGAGTACCGCGCTTATGAATTATGCAATATTGTTGGGTATTCTTGTATGATCATTTTTGGATAATTTGTATTAATGAGGAACGAAGGGCAAGAGAAACTCGACCAGTTTTATGTGTTTGATTGAGAAAATTATTTGTCGTAAATTATAAAATAAATTTGCGCATTAGAGTTTGTCACAAATGCTTGGTGTATACAGAACCTCCAGACATTTTTGTTCAAAAACTGACTCCATGATTCTATTTTCTTTCATACAATAAAAAATTGGTCAATTTTTTCAAAAACTGACTTTATGATTCTATTTTTTTTAACTTAGGCGGGATTACATCTAATTGTTCTTTACCCTGAATATGATATAATGACCGACTAGAAAATTAGAACTAGAATTCTTCCTCTAGTAACTTTGGAAGAAATATGTCGCTATAATAGCCTTGTTTTGATATAGGGAAATTTACAAAATACACTATTTATTTATAGTGTATTTACAATGTAGATACTATATTTTAAGAAATTGCTATTTACAACTTGCATTTTTTTTTTTTTTTTTGAATACTAACATAACACACCATTTGTTTAAAAAGAATTAAAGAGTTACTTATTTTGATGAAATTACCCTTTGTGGTTGATAACTAACAAATCACATACTATTATTATATTATATAACAGTTTTAGATATCATTTCATTATTTTTCAAAATATCAGGTTAACAATTGGTTTGTCAATTTATCTTCTTTTCTCACTTTTATTTTGTAATATTTTTCTGAAAATTAGTTATACATGATAATTGACATATTATAAGAAAACTGAAAACGACAAGGCATCATTGTCATAATTATCAGTAATACAAGTATTAGCAGTTATTTGAACAAATAATTTTGCTCAGTTGATTTTCTTATTTTTCTTGTTTAAAATAGATATATGAATAAAGATGAAAACATGAAATAAACAAAAAAGCAAAAAGTTAAGTTTCAAAATAGTACCAAATATCGGCTATCGTTTAACTTGATTTTTGTTATAGATTGAGTAGAATTTAATTATTTGTCGAGGGTTAATGACGGATTCATTCCCCACTTCATATATAACTGAAATTGAGAAAAAATATATTATATATGTGTATATACATATATATATATATTCAATGGCATGTAAAGTGTCACAAAATATAATATATGAGGAGATCTTGATTTCGAGCCTATACCACTCCCTGAAATTTCCCAAGTCGTATAAAAAATATGCATAATATATGAAGTGTGATTTGATAATC
Source organism: Nyctanthes arbor-tristis (assembly GCA_963692815.1). NCBI lineage: Eukaryota > Viridiplantae > Streptophyta > Magnoliopsida > Lamiales > Oleaceae > Nyctanthes > Nyctanthes arbor-tristis. Next base: position 999 of record CAVNYN010284938.1, on the reverse strand, counting down.
ATAAGTATAGTTTTTTTAACCTACCCCCATAGGGGTAGATTAAAATCTCCCCCCATCCTACATGGCATGCCACTCATTTACCAATTAAAAAACAAAAGAAAAGAAAAGAAAAGAAAAGAAAAAAGAAAAAGGGATAAGAAAATGAACCAACATGCTACCCCACCTACCCACCCCCCCACCCTCGCCGGAGACTTTGAGACAATTAGATATCCAATTTTCTTACCTTAAAAATTTGGACACGACATGCTATAATTTCTAAATTCTAATGCATATATATATATATATACGCCAATAGATCAGCTTATTCATATTGTAAGGTATGATAATGGCTAATTAGAAAATTAGAACTAGTCATGTTCCTTAATTATATTTGCCAAGAGCTGCTGCTGTAATAATGCGCTTTTGATTATGATGGGATTTGTAGAATGGAATAGATGATAACCAATTAGAAATGACCAATTAGAAAATTAGGAGTCTTCTCTCTTTAAAGCACCTGTAATGGATAAAGGTTCGGTCTTTGGGTGAGGAAATGACGAAACACATGGAACCCACAAAAAAGAATTTGCACACTCTCTTTTCTCTTGAAACAATGTCGATTTTTTGGTGCATTTGAGATGCTTTTACGTTTAGCTTCTCCAAAAAAACATGTGAGGATTATTTTTTATGACAGTTGTAGTAATTACCAGTTTGAAAATTAGATGAGAAGAAATCAATAATTCTAGTACCATTCATTCCATAAAATTTAGTGTGGTAGCTGCAAAAATAGATGTGTTTATTTAATTCGAAAGCACTTGGCATTGACTTGACGTATCAAGAGAAGACTTGCGTATATTGAGTTACATGTTTTACACTTTACAACTTCGACTGAAACTAAACCACGGGGAAAAAAATTTAAAGCTAACCTAACCTAGATTCCTAGAACAAGATGACAAAACTAGAAAACTAACAACCATACAAGTAAAATTACTTTTGCGCTCAATATGCCTCAATATGTTTGGA
>CAVNYN010284937.1:0-28972 GCA_963692815.1 Nyctanthes arbor-tristis | reverse complement strand
AAGTTGTATGGCATAGTAAAACCCTGGGTTCTCGGCCTGCATTTTCTTAAAATAATCGAGGAGGTTCTGGGCATCTCTACCTAATGTCCTTTTCCGACCGGGTTGTCCAGCAGTATAGCACAATGAACCAGTGTTCTTCACTGTAAATTTTAATTCTGGAGGCCTATCCTTATCCCCACGGCTGATTTCTGCAGAAACACGGTTTCCATCTACTGACACATACATCGTACCACTAGGCACTGCAGCCGAGCCTTGGTGAGTTTCTGCTACATTATCTGTGGTGGCAGTAAAATGTCTCCGTGTTTTCAGATAATTTATTGTACTAGGACTTATGGTCAAGTGATTGTGTTCCTTGACGAATTTCGTCACAACCCATTTGCCATGATCCTTTAACTCTATTTTAAGCATTGCTGCACAGGTATCACCAGATTTTCTTTTTAACCCAGCTCGGGAACATAAGACTTCGCGGTAAGTAACCATCCTTTCAGTTTTTGACCGATTATTCTGGATGACACGAGTGCTAAACCCCAGGCGCCTAGCGTAGTCATCATAAAACATCTTAGCAGTATCCACAGATTCAAACTCCATTCCCACATGAGGCTCAGGAACTATGTCAACCCCATCCTGTTCCACAGAGTCTCCGTAAGCATTTATGTCCCCACCCTCATTGGAATCATCATCTCCATCATCTGCGATACCCCCACGGTGCCCCATGGTCCCGTCTTCCATAATGGTCACTGCTACATTCATGCAGCAACTACTCTTGCTTACAAAATGTCAAAACAAATGTATAGCATTTCTGTGCATCATGATGTGTGGCATTTAGCAGTCACCGATTCAGTGCTAGATTTTCACTCTGATATAATCTGGAGAAATCTGAACAATCAAAAAGTTCTTGATAAGAATTCACATAATCTAAGATTCCAAGCAATAACATGTGAACCAGTGGAAATACACCATTGTTCCCCAAAAAAGTATAAAATTATAACTATGAAATTCAAAAAACAAAAACCTTTGATTTCTGGAGCATTTTCAGAAACTTCAAGACAAATAACAGTAGTTTTCCTATCCATGTTACTTCCTCTGTCCCACAAATATAGGACGGTAGGTATTTTGTCACAAATTAAGAAATGGAGGGCAATGTGGTTGGACCATTTCATTTTACAAGTATTTTTCCATTTTCGCCTTTTGCCTAATTAATGATCTGTAATTAATTCCAATGAACAAAGCCGGAAGGACTAATGTCAAGGTGGAATGTGAAGGTCTGGTTGCATGGACAGAGCCAAGCCCTGGCTACCCCCAATTCTGGACCAAAGCCCTTAACAAAAATAGGAAAAAGAACTTTTTTAACTGTTTGGGCTCGGGGTATAAAGTTTTGGGCTGTGGGGACCCCACCTCCCCAAGTTTGAATTTTAAGTTGTGAATTAGACGTTTTATAGAGCATTTCCCAAATTCTTACTCTTCCAATTTCAATGTGGGAATATTTAGATTTCAATTCTCTCGAAAGTTTCACATTCTCTTCTCTTGGATATCTCTCTCCCTCCCTGTGCGCTCTTCAATTCAAACTTTCACAATCTCTTCAAACTTCAATTCTTAGGCTTCAAATTTCAATTGCTATACATTCGTGCTCCTCTCTCTCAGGGTTAATCGCGTATTGTTTGCTTCTTATATTCTATTAACTCTAGTTTAACTTTTCAATCACTCAAAATTGACTTGGGGCATCTATGCATAATAGAAATGATCTGACGCTTGGTATCATAATCGCATCAAATGGTGATGTGGCGTCATATTAACCACTAATGTGAGCACATCATTAATCCCACAAATCACATCAATTGCTGATAGCCTAATATTATACCAAATCATCTCTGTGGTACAATAAAGGTACGAGACAGCTGGTGTTAGACTTTTTCTACTATGTATACTACTTATATTTACTCACAAAATAGAATGTGCATTTGTTCACAAAGTAAAGAAAATAAGTGTTCAAACATCTCTAGTCGAAATTGACTTATGAGCATCTACATATATTACTATCTATACTACTAATATTACACCAAATCATCTATCTAGTACCATAAAGGTGCGAGACATCTGGTATGTTCGAAAATCTCTAGTCTAAATTGACTTATGAGCACCTACATATACTACTTGACTTTGTTTAATTTTTTGAAAAATTAATATTTATATAACTGACTTTTTTTTTAAAAAAAAATTCCAGGCTAAACCCTTGGCTGGTTGCAAGTGCCAAACGTTGAATGGAGTAAATTGCTTGACTCGTTTTTCCTAATATTTTGATACCTAGGTAGTTTAAGTGGCTAATTAACTAGACATTGAAACCAAAAATTAAATATAAGCTTGATATAGCAAGTGCTCTATGTTTGTGGGACGGATGAAAATAGTACAGTGGACTATCCATGTGGGACAGAGGGAGTATAAGTTATCTAGGGCTTCCTTGTAGCTATCTCAAATTCTTCAATGCACAATCATTTAATTTCAATATTCTCAAATTGAAAGAAATAACAATACATATAATTAACCCTACTCACGTTAGCATAAAAATTAACCAAGGCTCATATTAGCATTCGCCAAAAAACTTGAAGTTACTTCATAAGAATTGACTATCATATACAAGTGAGCTCCGAAGCATAGTGATAACTAAGCCAATAATTTTATCAACTAATAATATGTCTAATACACATTCCCACATATACTTCTGCATGTAGAAATTTATATAAATATTGAGGGGGGGGGAGACCTGCCGCGGCGAGTAGAACGACGGCGTTCCCAAAATTTTGATAATAATCTCTAGGGTTTTTCCGCGGTTCTCTGCAAGGGATTGAACGACAGCGTTTATGCAGCTATTACATTTACGCCGGCACCGGCGACATTGCAGCAGAGTGGCGGGGAGAAGGAGATTGTTGGGGTCGAAACGAGAGAAGGAATAGTGTATCAGAGATTCCAAATGACCTAAGTGGACGCCAGCTTTTCAACCGTTCGATATAGATCCAACGGCTGGAATTGGAATGGAGATACAACTCCTTGTGAATGTGCGTCCGCATGTCGTCAAGTGTTTTTGGTGCGTTATACTTGATCACATATACATCAGAAAATTACTAGTTCAGTCCCCAATGTACTGAAAACATAGGAAGTAGGTATCAACTCTATTATTTTGACGGATTAAAGTCGCAATCTTTTACTTTTACCCATGACTCGTTTTTAGTCAATGAACCAAGTGTTCGGGCTTTAGAAGGGAAGGCACAAAATACGCTGAATTTGTTGAAAAAGTATTCAAATAAAAATTAACATATTGATACATTATGGTGTCTCATCTCAAATAATTTAAACCAATATATTATGTTTAAATAGTATATATAACATTTGATGCTCATCTGTACACCTATATATATATATATATATATATAACAAGGCACGTGCCATAACTAAATTGAGTGACAGATTGAAAATTTTCGAGTTCCTACTGTCTCATGTAGATGCATTGATGTACTACACTTGAATTTTTGAATTCAAGAGGCGTGCGTTCATGCACCTACATGTGCTTGAAGGTGCCATAACCGAATTGTGTGGCAAATATCATATATATGATAAGTTAAGGTGGAATGTCTTATATATGTGTCAAAGAATATTGACATTACATTAAAAAAATTCTCTAATACAACAATGTCAACATTGTATATTTATGAAGTTATTATTAGGGATTTTAAAAAAAGAAAGAGAGAGAAATATATTAATTTGATAAATTAATGCTTGTCATTGTCCATAAAAGTATCTCCAATTTAAATTCAAGATAGAATGTCTTAAATGTATATGTGTCAAAAAAATATTAACATTACATTCAACAATTCCTCCAATACAACAATGTCAACATTGTATATTTGTCAAATTATTATTAAGGTTTTGAAAAAAAGAAAGAGAGATAAATTGTTTGATTGGATAAATTAATGCTTAGACATTGTCATGGAGAACATGGAGAATGACATTTTCCATGACAATATCAAGCATTTAATGGGTCAAATAAGCAATTTTTTGTCAATTATTAATTTATTTCATGACTATGATTATGCATTAGAGATGCTCTGACAATGCCATCTTATGACATTCTTTATGACAATATCAAGTATCAAATATGCCAAATTAATACTTTTTTACCAATTGTCATATTATTCCATGACTATGACTATGTTGGTCTAGCTATGGAAACCAACTTTGGTTCCTCATAGAGCCTAGTTTCCAACCACAAACTGACATTTCACCTTACACACACCACATGACAGCATTTCATTAGAAACTGGGCTTCGTAAGGAACCTGACCTTGGTTCTTTAGAAATGTCCATGACTATGCATTGAAGATACTCTAACAAACTAATAAAGACATTTGTTTGGCTCCAATAGGAGCATCCACAACTTCGATTTTTTCTATAGTATCTATTAGACACCATATATATAATCTAGGCTTGGGCATTGGGTCGGTCGGACTGGGTTAGGCCCGAACCTGAAACCGACCCAACAAGAAGTCGGCTAGCCAAAATTCGAACCGAGCCCAGCCCGTCGGGGCTGGGCAACCCGACCCAAACTGACCCGTTTCGGTCAATTTGGGTTCCGGTTTAATGGGCCAAATTTTAAAAGCTTTTAAAAAGCTTAATGGGCCAAAATTTGGAGCCCAAAATGAATGAGGAGATGAAAAACCTAACAGCTGCCTCTCTCTAGTCTCTCACCTCTCTTGGTTCTCTCTCTTTCTCTCTTGATATTGTCAGCGGTGGTGGTTGGACGACGGATGACGCGTTGGCAGCGTGGCGGCAGAAGTGAAGTAGCAGCCAACAAAATTGTCGTATAGATATATACATGTGTTATACATATATGTATAGATCCATTGAAATTCCACGATGTACAATTACAAACAACTGGCTATTCGTGTCTCTCTTTCCCTGGATGTATAAATATATACATACATTGTACATACATAGAGTTTTTACTGGGTTGTTTGATGGTCTATGTGTAACACTGTGGAATTTCAAAAATATCATAGTGGCATATTTAGGATAATAATTGAATCACTTCTTGAATATTGCTCATTTAGTAGCAACCGGTAAGGAAATTTTGTAATTGGGTAATAAGTCGTGACGTTTTCTAAGACATTGAAAATATTTTGTTTGCCTTGACATGAATGAAATGATAGCTTGAATTTACATGAACTACTTCCATCAATTAGTAGTGTTGCCAAAAGAATGACTAAGTCTAATCGGGTAGTGAGTTCAGAGCAAAATAATGCTTAAAACAAAATGCGATACTCAATTAGAATAGTCGAAAAAACACTGACTTAATTATAGAGCACATTAAGTTGAGGGATTCATTAAGTAATAAGTAGAAGAAAATCTGAGGACACTTGGACACTTTTGAAATTCCTCACATGAATCAAATCCAAGAACAGTTGGCACTTTGATTTGATGAGAAGAATTCTTAGGCTTCCAATCGGACTCGTTTCGATTGACTATTTATAATTTATCTAGAGACAATTGGTGCCTTTTTCATTGGTGGAATCCAAAAAAATTTAGAAAATAAGTGAGAAATTTGTCCATAATTCATGCTAGTCTTAAAACACCCTCAAAAGACGTCTAAAACACTCTATTTTCTCTCAAATAAAGCTTCCATCATATACATATAAAATCCCTACTTAAAAAGCTACTTTGCGTGAAGAATACCCAAGGATTTGAAGGTATCTTTCCACCCACAAACATCCAATAAACTTTAAAGGAACAAAAGCAAGTGTAAGTAACCAATGTTTTCGTTTCGTTGGCGTGCATGAGTTTCTAAAGAAAAACTTGTGTTTGATATATTGCTATGATAAGAATTAAAATGTTTTCTTGCATTTGAATCACTAGTATTCCTCTACCTGTTTTGCACTCTTTCCCTAACGACGCTCTTCCGATCTATACTATGACCTATTCAATGACTCCGGGATAGGGACGATTAGTATGATATTTGATTGGATTGGTAATGCCCCTTTGCTTGAAACTCTAGTAAAGGTCAACCGGGGTTTTGGCGTGGATCTACTTATTATTGTATTGCCACGATCAACTTGGCATTTGAATGATATCATTGCGTGCGACGGGCAGTAGGTAATTCTAGTCCTTGGGTCCTGTTATACATTTGAAAAGGTTTGTGCAACTTTATGTTTTCTTGAACTTATAATTGTAAAATGATTTTTATAACCTTGTGGCAAATCAAAATATTGTGTTACTCAAGGGGTACCTTGTACTCATTTAGTATCTATTTATTTTTTTGTAAATGATTAATAGAAAAATCCATGAATACCAAGCCGAGAAATGGAGATTGTCCTAGGATTCAAGCAAGATAATGCATGTAGTAGAGACCGACATATAGGCATATTATGAAGGCGCGCCTTTTTTCCTAATGTACTTAGGAACAACCTATGAATTCAACGTGTTTGTGCCTATACTCTTACTCATTTATACTATGATAAAGTTTGGAAGGATAAACCCATGTTCTTCACTTAATGTAATAACCCAGTAAGAAAGTAAAAGTGGTAGAATAAGTATATATATGAGTATATATAAATAAGTAGAAGACATGGCATATAATGTAATGATATAAGAAAAACTTTTGTTTAGATTCGGAGTCTCATTTTCCATGCAGTGGCTTTCAATCCTTTGTTCGGCTAGTTAATCAATAAAATTGTTTTTATGTAGTTGATCGTGTATACTTGCTATTGTATTTAACTTAGACACTGGTCGTGTGTCGAATGTTCCAAAATAATAAATACCTTACTAAGCTAAAATTAAAATAACTTGTAGAAGCAGAGAGTAAGAAAGTCGAACCCACAAAGAACGTTGGATAAATCTAAGTATTTTGTGTCAACTAGTGAAAAATGGGGGGTTTTTAAGTATATCCAATCAAAATAAATTCTTTAATTAGACCTAATCGTTTGGACAATTTAGAACAAACTCCATAGTTTTAGAACAACGATTGCATGAAGAATTAGGAAAATAAGTTAATCTAAACAATAAATTCACAAGATCAATCTATTTAACTTAGGTTGTGTTATCCCTAATGATTAACAATCATTAGTTGCTATTGAGAGTTAGGAGAAATAACAATTAAGGATTGAAACCCCAAATCTAGCAATAGAACATTAATCATTCAACGTAGTAGGCCTAAAATATTCATAATCATAAAAATTAGAAGAACATAATCAATCTCCCAAAAGAGCAAGAAACAATGTTACAAAAATTGATCAATTAAAAATAAGAAGTAGCAACAACATCTCCTTAAACCGGAGGAAGGGAGAAATTAGCCTTCCTCCGACCCTTGTCTTTGATGTAAAAAAAAAAATAAAATAAAATCTATGAAGTTGTGTATGGAGATATGCAAGATGTGACCCCTTTTATAGAGTCTAAAAACCTTAAGAAAACTACTAAAATTCTTGTTAAAAATATACCGTAAAAAGACTCCTAAAGAAACAAGGAAAATAAAAGAAAAATCTCGTGAACAGTGCTGTGCAACAGCACAGTCCAGCATTGCAGCCTCACAACAGTTTCTACCTGCTCGGTCAGGTGTAATACGGGTGCACTTTCAATTCTGCTGCTTTCTGCGTGATTCTACAATGTTGTTCCTTTTATTTCGGCCCTTCATGTTTTGACACTCAACGTTTTAGTCCCTAAGCTTTAAAATTCTTGCAAAATTCGCTCATTCTCGTTTCGTTTCAATTATTTCTTTATTCCTATAACAAATAAACAAAATAAACATAAATAAATATTTTAACACAACAAAACACATAATAATTAAACTACTAGTATGGAGGAATTAAACAATCCAATAAAGTACCTATCAGACAAAAAACCATTTATGAGTCGTATAGCCAAATTAATTTAAGTCGTTCACACAAAAACAAAGGAATTTAGTAAGCCATCTTTAAATATAATTCTAGGTGAAGTAGGGAAATTAAAAGAAGCATCACAATGACTTAGATGAAAATTTAAGAACTTATTTGGAATAGTACATCTCTTCATTTGTTAGCATTTTAACTAACTTGAAATAATAAGAGCTTCCGCCATTAATTAAAAGAAATTACTTAATAATATATGGTGAAATAACGGGGGCATGATAAGAGCAGTTTCAGAGTAACGTTCCAAGGGCCACTATATGTATATCTTACTTGTATGAGGCATTCTCCGGTCGGCTTGCAAATAAGTGATCAATTACCAAGTATATGTATTATATGTATCATGATATAGTCCCCTAAGACAAGGTTTATTAGTTATATGATAGATAGAAATTAATATTGTGCTTTGATCTCTATGGCATACTAGCTTGAAAGTGCGGATTGTAGGCTTAATAAGGAATGCTTTTGCCAACAAGTAGAAGGAAGTGTTTGAGGAATGAAAATAAGTTGCTAAGTCATGGAATGTAGGAGAGAAAATAGTGGTTTTTAACTTGATTTCAAGTATTGAGGTGACCTTCAAAAATGTTATATGACCCGTATCTATGTTAGGTTGTGTTTTGGAATGAAAATGATCACAAGAAAAGCAAAAAAAGAGGCTAAAACGGGTCGAAAACTCAAGAAGAAATTTCTTTTAGCCTTGTGTGAGCGCCCCGTTACCATGGAGCAGCCGCATCGAGCTTGCTGCAGCAGGCTATTCGCGGGTGAAGGTGTCTTTCTCCAACACTGTGCCCACCTCGCACATTCTAATTGTGGGCACTGCTTCCATGTGGCTTCATAGATAAAGCAAGTGGCCACATGGCATGTCAAATACCATTTTCTGAAAATTTGTACCGAGGTCTCCAAACTTCTATTTTCATGTAGATCAGTCCAAAAGAATTATTTTATGATTTTTGAGTTTTGAACTCGACTTTTCCACTAATATGTAAAACAATTTTGATTTGCATTCTTTATTTTTATGTGATTAATAAAATTTTCCATTTTGACCAATTCCTTGAAGCACAATTTTGAAGAAAAATTTATTTTGTGCCTTTTTAAGTCTCAAACTCCAATTTTTTTAATTGTCTCCTATTTGGATTAAAAAAAAAGAGTTTTCTTTGGCTATTTGTATTAAAGTAAAATTTTAATATTTCATGAACTCAATCCATAATTTGCGACATTAATTTGTAATCTCCTTGAGCCTTTGATTACATAATAAAGTCTATTTCTACATGAGCTAAGTTTTGATAAATTCTTTAAAGCATAATTTTGAAAGACTAATGGATGAATAGCCTACCCTATGAAGCATTATATATGTTTGACCAACATAGTTGACTAAGAATCAAATTGTTAAATAGTCTATAATGCCAGATTTTTAAACCACCCATTAAATTCGTGAATAGCCATAAAAACATGTCTCAAGATGAGAGTATCAACCAGACCATAGAACGATTGACTCAACTTGTGAGTCAACAAGCCCGTCAAATATATCAATTACTCCGACAAAACTCAAATGGCAAATCATCCCAAAACAAGGATGATAAAAATGACGAAACGGAACGATTTCGTCGCTTCAAGCTCCCTATTTTTGAAGAAGCAAAAGATCCAATAGAAGTGGAGAATTAGGTATGGACAGTTGAAAGGATGTTCGTCTATGCTATTGTTCCCGATCAAGAAAAAGTAAACTGCGCTACTTTTATGTCGAGAGGCAGTGCAGGCTATTGGTGGGATACCTTAATAAGTACGGGGGAAAGCGAAGAAATGACTTGGGAAGAATTTCGGAGAAATTCCGGACCAAGTATTTTTCTACTACTGCTAGAAATCAGAAGCTCAATGAATTCATCCATCTTAAGCAAAACCAAATGACGGTAGCAGAATATGCTCAAAGATTTAAGGAATTGTCCCGATTTGCCACTCATATGTTGGAGACAATGGAATTAAAAGTAAATCGGTTTATTAAAGGTTTGAAGCCCAAATTGGCTAGAGATGTGCTAATGTCAGGAATTCAAGGCTTAAGTTTTGCTGTTGTTATGGATTGGACACTACTTGTAGAACAAGCAGAATCAAAAATTCTTCGAGCTAAGGAGAATCGAGCCCATTATTCCCAAGGTTCAAGTAGCAACAAAAATAGAATTCTGCGGGAAGAAATGGAAATAGAGGGAATAAAAGGCCATATGGAAATGCAAAAGTCCAAGCCAATAATAAGAAATAAAAGACTCAAGGGGAGCCAATGAGGAACAATTTACCACGGTGCTCGACATGGAACAGGATACATCCCAGCCTGTGCCGTAAATAATTGGAGCTATGCTACAGATGCGGCAAGGAAGGGTAGATGGTTAAAGATTGCCCAATGAATCTAAAACCCAATAATCCTATAGGAAGAGTTTTTGCTATGGTCCAGCCAGACATCACTACTAGCAATGATGTTATTACAGGTACGACCTATATTCATGGTAGACCTGTGTAAACTTTATTTGACTCCGGTACTATACATTCATTCATTTCTTACAATATTGCTCGAGATGCAAATTTTGAAATGCTTCCAATGTCATTAAAAATGAATGTGACACTATATTTTGGAGTAACTTATGTGGCAAAGGATCTTATGCCTACTACTAAAATTCAAATAGGAGATGACATGTATCTGGCCGATTTGATCCTCTTCGACCTCATAGATTTCGATATAATCGTGGGGGTAGATTGGTTATCTAAGCATGGGGTGACTATTGATTGCCGAGCCTGAATCTTGAAATTTCTAAAAAAGAACCCCGTATCATTTTCCAAGCCTCTAAAAAGCATCCGAACAATAATCTCAGCTTTCCAAGCCCATAAACTCCTGAAATAAGGTCATTTGGGTTTTTAGGTTAGCTTACATCAAATTAAGGCTAAAAATCCTGTCTCAATCTCATCCTTGCCTGTAGTTCAAGAATATCCAGATGTATTTCCTGATGATTTATTTGGATTACCTCTGGACTGTGAGGTTAAATTCGGTATCGAGGTATATTCTGGTATTGAGCCAATCTCTAAAGCTCCGTATCGGATATTACTTACTGAGTTAAATGAGCTTCGAACTCAATTAGATAAACTACTCAAGAAGGGCTTTATTAGACCTAGCACATCCCCTTAGGATGCACCGGTTATATTTGTAAAGAAGAAGGATGGGTCTACGTAGATGTGTATCGATTACCGGGGATTGAATAAGGTTACAATAAAGAACAAGTACCCTTTTGCGTGTATTGATGATTTATTGGATCAACTTAAAAGATCAACAATCTTTTCCAAAATTGATTTGCGATCTAGATATTACCAATTGAAAATAAGGGAAGAGGATATTCCCAAGTCAGCCTTCAGTACAAAATATGGGCACTTTGAATTCTTACTCATACCATTTGGCTTGACTAATAGTCCTGTGGCTTTTATGGATTTAATGAATCAAATGTTCAAAGAGTATTTAGATAAATATGTGATCGTATTTATCGATGATATCTTGACCTATTCGAGGTCGTGGACGGAACAAACCAAGCACTTGCATTTGGTGTTGCAAACTTTAAGAGAAAAGCAACTATATGCCAAATTTTCAAAATGTGAATTTTGGGACGAGAAAGTAAATTTTCTTGGTCATGTAGTGGATCAAAAGGGGATTTCCGTAGACCTAAGTAAGGTGGAAGCCATAATAAATTGGCCTCAACCCATGACTCCTACAGAAGTACGGAGTTTCTTGGGATTAGTTGGCTATTTTCAGAGATTTGTTAAAGACTTTTCAAAAATTGCAGTTCTTCTTATACGGTTAATGAAGAAGAATGTACAGTTTAAATAGATAGAAGATTGTGAAAGAAGTTTTGAAGAGCTAAATAATCGGCTGACTACTACACATATCCTCACCATCCCCGAAAAGGTGGTAAGTTTGTTATTTATAATGATGTATCCAAATATAGACTCGGATGCATGCTAACGCAAAATGACAATGTCGTGGCATATGCATCTGGTCATAAAAGTTTAAAGTATTTCTTTACTCAGAAAGAACTGAACATACAACAGCGAATGTGGCTTGAATTGGTAAAAGATTATGATTGTACAATCAATTATCACCCAGGGAAGGCGAATGTGGTAGCCTATACTTTAAGTCAGAAAGCAGTCACAAATGAAAGAAAGCGTAAAAGAACTACAAAAGAAGATTGAAAATTTTGAGTTAGAATTCTTGCCAAATGAAGATACAAAGCTAAGGGCCATGACTATAGAACCAACACTAATGGAACAAATAAAAGATAAGCAAAAGACAAATAGATTTGCTAAAAAGATGCGGAATAACTTGGAAAACGGAAAAGAATCTTCTTATATTGTGTCAAGCCAAGGATTACTAAAGTACATGGACAGAGTATATGTACCAGAAACAGGGAACCTACGGAGATGTGTATTGGAAGAAGCGCATAGCACACCATATACTCTACATCCTAGTTCTACAAAAATATATCGTGACATAAAGAAATTTTATTCGTGGCCCAAATAAAAGCGGAACACTAACAACCCGCTGGAACATTGCAACCTTTGGAGATTCCCAAGTGGAAATGAGAGAAAATAACAATGCATTTTGTTAGTGGTCTACCAAGAGTTATCAAAGGATATGATACCATATAGGTTATTCTGGATCGCCTAACAAAGTCGGCACACTTTATTCCATTAAGATGGCTTTTAAAATGGAGTAGCTTGCCAAGTTACACATTCGGGAAATCGTTAGATTACATCGTGTTCCAGTTTCTATCACCTCTAATCGAGACCCGCGTTTCTTATCACGATTTTAAAAAGAAGTTCACCAAATTTGGGGATACGATTAAATTTTAGTACTGCCTTTCATCGCTGAACCGATGAACAATCTGAACGTACTATTCAAACCCTTGAAGATATGCTCCGAGCATGTACTTTGGAGTTCCTACAAAAGTGGGATTATTGCTTACCGTTGGTGAAGTTTTCATACAATCATAGTTATCATTTCTCAATTCAAATAGTGCCCTACGAAGCATTATATGGTAGGAAATGTAGATCGCCCTTATATTAGAATGAAGTGGGAGAAAGGAAAATAATCTATTCAAAAATGATGAAAGAAGTTATTTAAATAGTGGAGGAGATCAAGGAAAAATTGAAGGCCGCACAAGACCGTCAGAAAAGTTACACTGATCAAAGACAACGGCCATTAGAATTCGAGGTTGGGGATAGAGTGTTTGTCAACATATCCCCAGTAACGCAAATCCTACACTTTGGGAAATGAGGCAAGCTAACTCCTTGTTACATTGGTCCCTTTGAAATAATAAGGAGAATAGGAGAAACGGCTTATGAATTGAAGTTGCCAGAAAGAATTTGTCGGATCCATTCTCTGTATTTCAAGTCTCGGCATTAAGAAAGCATGTACCAGATCCTTCTCATGTGCTTCTAGAAACTCCTTCTGATATACAACCTGACTTAACTTTGGAAAAACGGCCCATGGAGATCTTAATGCGAGAAACGAAAAGTTTACGCAATAAAGAAATACCTCTTGTCCGCGTACTATGGAAAAGTGAAGTCTTGGAAGAAGAAATGTGGCAACGAGAAGATGAAATAAAGAAATAATACCCGAACTATTTACAGGAAATTTTGAATATCAAGGACGAAATTCTTTTAAGGGGGTAGATTCTAGCACTCCGTGGAATTTCAAAAATTCCATAGTGACATTTTTGGAATAATAATTGAATCACTTCTTAAATATTACTCAATTAGTAGCAATCAGTAAGGAAATTTGGCAATTGGGTAATAAGTCGTGACGTTTTCTAAGACTTTGAAAATATTCTATTTGCCTTGACAAGAATGAAATTATAGCTTGTATTTATATAGAGCATTTTCATCTGTTAGCAGTGTTGCCAAAAGAATGACTATGCCCAATCGGGTAGTGAGTTCAGAGTAAAAGAATGCTTAAAACAAAATGTGGTGCTCAGTTAGAATAGTCAAAAACAAACGGACTTAATAGATAGAGTGCATTAAGTTGAGGGATTCATTAAGTAATAAGTAGAAAAAAATCTAAGAGCACTTAGGCATTTTGAAATTCCTTACATGAATCAAATCCAAGAATACTTGGCACTTTGATTTGATCAGAAGAATTCTTAGGCTTCCAATTGGACTCATTTCCATTGGCTATTCATAAATTATCTACAGACAATTAGTGCCTTTTTCATTGGTGGAATCCAAAAAATTTTAGAAAATAAGTGATAAATTTGTCCATAAATCATGCTAGTCTTAGAACACCCTCAAAAGACGTCTAAAACACTCCATTTGTCTCTCAAGCAAAGCTCTCTTCATATATATATATATATAAAATCCCTACTTAAAAATCTACTTTGCTTGAGGAATACCCTAGGATTTGAAGGTCTCTTTCCACCCATAAACATCCAATAAACTTTAAAGAGCAAATGTGAGTAACCAATGTTTTGGTCTCCTTGGCATGCATGAGTTTTTAAAGAAAAACTTGTGTTTGATACATTGCTATGATAAGAACTAAAATGTTTTCTTGCATTTGAATCACTAGTATTCCTCTACCCGTTTTGTATTGGTTTGCTTTGAATTGTTTTCATACTATGACCTATTCAATGACTCCGGAATATGGATGATTAGTATGGTATTTGATTATATTGGTAATGCCTTTTGCTTGGAACTCCAGCAAGGGTCAGCTGGGCTTTTGGTATGGATACATTTATCATTGTATTGCCATGATTAACTTGGCATTTGAATGATATCATTGCGCGCTACAGGTAGTAGGTAATTCTAGTGCTTGACCATATTATATATTTGAAACGTTTGTGCATCTTTTATGTTTTTTTGAACTTATAATTGTAAAATGATTTTTGTAATCTTGTGGAAAATCAAAATATTGTGTTACTTACGGGTACCTTGTGTCACTTGGTTTCTATTTATTTTTTTGTGGATGATCAATCGAAAAATCCATAAATACCAAGCCGAAGAATAGAGATTGTACCGGGATTCAATCAAGATAATGCATGTAGTGGAGACCGACATATGGGCATATTACGAAGACCTGCTTTTGTTCCTAATGTACTTAAGAATAACCTATGAATTCAATGTGTTTTGTGCCTATACTCTTACGCACTTATACTATAATAAAGTTTGGAAGGATAAAACCATGTTATTCACTTAATGTAATAGCCTACTAAGAAAGTAAAAGTAGTAGAATAAATATATATATGAGTATATATAAATAAGTAGAAGACATGTCATAGAATGTAATCTCTATATATAGAAGGGAAATTGGGATTCTGAAATCTATTTTCCTGCCCATGACATATTCCGGAATCCATTTTTTCTTTTCTTTTTTTTCCTTCTACTAAAAATGTTTTAGTAACGACCCATTCTAACTTTTCTCAACAGAACTGCTACTCAGACGCATTTTTATGTGGCTACCCACTTCGCATAGAGAGAGAGAG
The DNA here is from genome assembly GCA_963692815.1 of Nyctanthes arbor-tristis. Classification (NCBI taxonomy): domain Eukaryota; kingdom Viridiplantae; phylum Streptophyta; class Magnoliopsida; order Lamiales; family Oleaceae; genus Nyctanthes; species Nyctanthes arbor-tristis. The sequence goes on along the minus strand of CAVNYN010284937.1, from coordinate 13,552 downwards.
AGAGAGTCTCTCAGCCTTTCCCTTTCGTCTCTCTTTCTCTCTCTTTCCATGGGCATGTTTCTAGGGTGTTTCTCTTCCTAACCGCTATCTTCAACTCCCAATTTCTTCTACTCCTCTTCCAACCTCTGCCAATGTCCTAAATTCCCATTTTTTAAAATTTCTCTGTGATGCAGTAGTGACGTCGACGATGATGCAGAGTATAGAAGCCAACAAGAAAGATAGATAGATGAATAGGAAATGAAGCAATTTGGACCAGTCGGCCACCTCTCATCTTGTGAGAAGAGTCCTACTGCTCACAGCTACTGCTTGAGATAATTTTCTCGATGACGGAGTAAACATAAGAGAGAACTTGACACCACTGCTACAGAACAAGGTATGATTTCATGATTTTCCTTACCTTTTATGTTCAATTAATCGTCATAAAAAATCCTTACGATTTCTAAATTTTGAAATCAAATTTTAATTTTTGATGCTGCTAACACAAGGTTTTTCTTTGGTTAAATATCCTGATTTCCTTCCTCTTGCTTTTCAAATTTTATGAGTGCCTTCTTCTCCCCAATTACGTACTTCTTTTTTTTTTTTATCACATTTCTCTTTATTTTTTTAATTATTAGTTGGCCTAGGGTCTTAGACTCTTAAGGCATGAATCTTATTCTGTACGGATTTGAGTTAATGAATTTCTTTGAAGACCATAGGCTAATTAATAATTTCTTTGAATTACAGTTATCAGTAATTCTATGCATTTCTTTGAATCAATTTCTTTGTAGTAGTAAACAGAAATTATCCGACTTCATTTCTGCATTTCTATTTCCTTGATCTTGAACATTAACAGAAATACATTAACTACAGTTTATCATTAGATTTGTATTGAATTTGAATGTGATCATCTTAATTCTTAGTTTTCCTCCATCCCTTTTTATAAATTATGAAAGAATATTCTGAATTTTTCGATTGGAGTAATTTTCATTTTACCCCTACTTTTTGGTGTATGTTGATGTTTAGATGAATTACTTTATGCAATTTTGTGCAGAGTGACGTAGTGACATTTTCTTTTCCTGACATTCTTTTTCTTTTTTTTCTTTTTCTTTTTGTCCCAGAGAGCAAAAAATAGGAAAGGCTAACACCAAGTACTAGGTCATTTAATTACATGGGGTATTTTTCCTTACATTTTAATTTTCAGTTAAATTATAAGTGCAAATACCAAAATTTCTTTTTCTCATCATTATTGAGTCGTCAAAATGTGCTTATGTTACTTACGTTTACCAACTTGATTGGAAGATTTTGGATCAATAATTAGTGAGTTAGTTGCTCATTCAATTTAAAGGTTGAAGTTTTCTTTCTCCCCATATGAGTCTATAGACTTACGTTCCAATTATCCTTAATACTTATAGATGCATTTGCTTAAAATGATAAGATTAGAATCAGCTTTACGGGTAAAGCATGACAAATATTATTCGTTTGACAAAACTCAAAACTAATATGGTGGGAAAATGATGCTGCAAATTTTAATGATGTTAGAGATGCGTGATATGCTATGATGTCAAAAAGAATGTGATGTCGAATTATTTTATCAAACCATGATGTTGAATTGGGAATTTTGCCTAAAGCTTTATAGTACCATTTGTGTGTGCAGTACCCGTAAGCTCAAGCTCATCATATTCAAAGAATAGTAAATTTAATCAATGCTGATTTACATTATTATAATCTAATCAAATTGATGCCAAATGAGATTGTAAATTGTTTTATCAGTGAAACTAAAATTATGTTGCTTCTTTTCTTTGGTTTCTAGATGTTCTCGCGCGCACACACACACATATGTAGAAAGCTTTCTGTTGCTTGATGGAGGTCAAAAGAGTGAAGGGTCATATCAATGACTTAATATAGAGTCAGACAAGGGAAAAATTGCTGAGCCAAAACGGAATTGTTAAATTGTCCCTTGGACTCCTGCACCATTGTTGCTCTTGGTGCAAAAATCCAACATTAGGACCATCATCATTATTTCTGGATAGTTAAAAATGATGGGTTACCTATGATTTGGCTGAGACCATTGCAAAGGTTGATGCAAAGGACTATGGAAAATTGGCTAAGGATCTTTATAATGCTTCCCCTCTTGAGGTTATGGAGAAATCCCTTGAGAGACTTGGAGATGATATTGCCATTGTTTTTATGTAAATTAAATACTTTAGCTGTCACCAAATTACTTAATATGTGCGTATTGTTTTACTAAAGCATTCTTATTTTGAATTTTGGCAAGTAAGGGATTCTTAAATTGTATTGGGTTCTACGTCTGATCTTTTAGAATTACAAAATTTACTTCGATATATAGGTTTATTTTGGAAAAAATTACCAGATATCTTTTTGCTGGAAACATGAAATGTTTGCGCATCACTGAATTGTTAGTTGGCACAGGTACCTTTGGTTGATAATAAGATGAACGTGCAAAACGTTCAAATACAAATCAAAGTAGTCTTACAATGTTTAATTCTTTCAGTGGATGGATACGCGATAAGGATGTGAAGCAAAAAATAAAACAACGAATGTTATATATAAGGAAGTTTTAAAATATTGAGAGCTTTTCAAGTAAGAAAATGATTCTTATTACTTATTGTTGTGTTTGTGCAATATTTTTTTTCAATGTTATCCCATACGTGTACAATTTATTCTGTTATTTTTAAATGCTCAACATATTTCTTAGTTTTTACTTTACAAGAAAAATTCGGCCACGCAACGCACGGGTGCAAAAAAACTAGTGATATAAGAAAAGCTTTTGTTTAGATTGGGAGCCTCATTTTCCATGTAGAGGCTTCTCAATCTTTTGTTCGGCTAGTTAATCAATAAAATAGTTTTTACGTAGTTGATCGTGTATATTTGCTTTTGTATTTAACTTAAACACGAAAAATCATTCATGGGTCATATAACCAAATTAATCTAAGTAGTTCACACAAAAGCAAAGGAATTTAGTAAGCCATCTTTTAATATAATTCTAGGTAAAGTAGAGAAATTAAAAGAAGCATCACAATGACTTAGATGAAAATTTAAGAACTTATTCGAAATAGCACGTCTTGTCCTTTGTTAGTATTTTAACTAACTTGAAATAATAAGAGCTTTTGCCATTGAATTAAAAGAAATTACTTAATAATATATGGTGAAATAATAAGAGTGCGACACTATAAATGGTGGAATTCATTGGGTAGGGGAGAGGCAACCAGCCTTGAAAAAGCCCCCAAATCCTCATTCTTTCCATATGAGCTCTTGCCCAAATCTGATTTTCAATTGCAAATTAAGAGAAATTGGTATTTTGGATTTTTGATAATGTGAGCTTAAAGAATTCAAAACGTGTAAAAAAAGAAAAAAAGGGTCAAAATCGAAGCCGGCTGGTTTAGCTGGTTTGGCCAACCAAACCCGGCCACTGAACTAGACCGAGGCAGGTTGGCAAGCTTGGAACAACCAACCGAATCGGAAACTCAAAAAACCAAATCGAACCCAACCAAACCGGTTCGGTTCGTCCTAATTTTCCAATTTTCCACTTTTTATGTCCGCTTTTAATAATACTCAATGAGTTATGTGGAAAGTACTATCTTATGGTGTCCACACCATCGAACGGGCATCCAAAATTTTTACCCGTCATTTTCCCAATCATTCCACTTCCCACTTGACAAAATTCTTTGCATCAGCAGCCGCCAAACCCTATTCCATCATCTATCAACTCTTTCAGTCTTTCCAGTCGGTCCGAGCTCCATCTGCAGTTTCCTACACGAGGTATGCACCCCACAGCTACCATCACCACCCCCACCCACACCCAGACACCTTACTCCACTTTTGGCTCCATTTCATGTTCTGATCAGATCAAGAAGTATTATTCTTGGCATCTTGATGTTACCATGCCGACACTTCTGGCACGGATTGCTATAAACATGCGTAGAAATCTGAATCTTCGATCTTTTTTTTTTTTTTTAATGCAAAAAAGACAATGGCATCTTATCCCATGATTTGGTTCCGAAAGAGGACAAGAGGCGAGAAGCAATCAAAGCAATTTTTATTGCCGAATAAATTTGACTGTTTGAGATCATTTTCTGAAACAAAAATTCTTATATAACTCTAGTTAATTATTTGTTATAACTTTTAATCAGATATAGCTTGGCAAGTGAGAATCCCTGCAGCAGTCAAAGATTTGCAGCTATGGAAGTTGATGGATCACAAGCCCCAATCCGGTGAGCGTTTTGAAATTTGAAATATACAACATTGTACAAGAAATGCTAGATTTTATTGGTTAGACCTTGTGATTAGGTTCATTGCATTTGAACACTAAGTCTTAAGGTCTCTTTTAATCATTTCTTGATGTGTCTTGCAATTGATAGATATGCGGTGGTTACCGGTGCTAATAAGGGCATCGGATTGGAGACTGTCCGGCAGCTTGCAAGAGCAGGCTTGACTGTTATTCTTACAGCCCGGAATGAGGACCGGGGTAAAGCAGCCACATCTCTGCTTCAAGAATCAGGTTTGTCAAACGTAGTCTTCCATCAGCTTGATGTTCAACACACACAGAGCATAGAATCGTTGGCAAAGTTCATAAAAGCACAATTTGGAAGGCTTGATGTTTTGGTGAGTGCTATGATTTTTCTCAGAGCTACCAATTTTTTATATATACTACAGTGTCTTCTTAAGCTACTGATGATTAAATCTCTGCAGGTAAACAATGCTGGAGCTTCTGGAGTTGTAGTTGATGAAGATGGCCTCAGGGCCAAAAATATAGACCCTGCAGATTGGGTAAGACATTTTTGAAACTTCACTAGACACAACCTTTCTAGTTGTCCCCTAGTGGTCCAATTTGAATATACCACTTAAGCTTTTAAGCTTAGGAATATGGATTGACATGATGACAGAGCTGGCAACGCATTCTCATTTTACCAGCTAAAAATATATAGCCGATAGCTAGACGGCCGGAGTTTCCAAAGACTGACTAGTGTTAATTTGTTCCCACTTTAATGGCTAAATCAGTTTATCTTTTAGGCTAGTTTGATACTACCGTATCCTGATAATATATGTATCTTATCCATTGCAGCTGGCAGGAAAGGCAGTAAACTTGGTTCAGGATGTGATGAAAACAACGTACGAGAAGGCAAAAGAATGTTTAGATACTAATTACTACGGCGTCAAGAATGTAACTGAAGCTCTTCTTCCTCTGCTACAGCTTTCCCCCACTGGAGCAAGGATAGTAAATGTTTCTTCCCTAAGGAGTGAATTAAAAGTAAGCAGATCAAATTCTTCCCTGAGAGTGAATTGAACCACCCCACCCCCAGTACACAGACACACACAAAAAGAGATTCAAATTCTTATCCTAAGCCCTCGACGAGGATATCCTATTTGTAGTAGGTGATCATTAGTAGGGACGAAATCTCCCATCAAAAGAAGGTGAGCTGATACTTTCCCGTTGTTCTGATGCAGAGGATCCCTAATGAGGAGACCAGAAAAGAACTTGAAGATATTAACACACTAACTGAAGAAAAAATTGACAAGATCTTGCAAAAATTTTTGCATGATTTGAAAGAAGATGCATTGGAAATAAATGGATGGCAAAAGATGCTACCAGCCTACAGCATATCAAAAGCCACACTGAATGCATACACTAGAATTCTGGCAAAAAGGTACCCACAAATGTGCATCAACTGTGTGCATCCAGGATATGTCAATACAGATATCAATTGGCATACCGGGACAATGACAGTGGAAGAAGGAGCTGAAGGTCCTGTAATGTTGGCTCTTCTTGCTGAAGGGGGTCCGACTGGATGCTACTTTGACCGTACTCAAGTGGCCGAGTTTTGAGGTGACTATTCTAGTCATTTTGAACTGGTCGAGTTTTATGTGTTGTCGCATATTAGATATGGATATGGACACAATAGCATGTTGTATGTTACAATCAATGTCTTATTTTTCATTACTCGGTATTTAATTGGTCTTTTTTTTCTATTTTGTAATCAAGATTAGGCAAGATTTTTCAATCTTTTGGTGGTTCACAAGGCACCCTTTATGTACTCTTGTTGCATAATTATTTGACTCTTCCTTCTTTGTAGGGGAGTCTGTCCATTTTTGACACTTAAAAAGTGTTCTCTTATGTGAATGAATGAATTGCTTTATGTTGGAGCAAAAATGCACCACCCAGAATGGGGAAGAATTCATTTCCCTGCTTGAGCAAGACAAAAAGGCTGGGACGGGAAGGGAATGGTGACCGTGTACATTTTCTATCCCGCTGGTAGCTGGGGGCGTGTATCCTCTATCCCGCACCCACCTAGCTTCACTGTCATTTCTAATCTGGAAGCTGTAATGTAGTTTTTACTTCTACAAAATTTATACAAATGCGACTAAATATATATTTTTTGAAGCCATAAATTTAGTTAGTACCGATGTAGCACTAAATATATGGCACTATACGTCACATGGGAAACTATAACCATGAGGTGTGTTCCAAAGCACGTTACATAGTTGTATGACACCATATATGGCAGATCGGAAGATTTTTGTAAATTTAGCATGTCACCAATAACTTGTTGCACTTATTTCGCTCTCACACTAAGTTTGCACAAATGTGCCATAATAATTTTATCTGCTCCTTACAAGGATCATGTCATTGTTGTGAGGTTGAACATAATCTCAATATTGCACTCAAATCATCCACTAGTTTTCCAGTTTCGTGTTGAAAACTTACATGAAGATCCAAAGAGAAACATAACCCTATAATTGTGTAGATAAACATGACTGAAAAAATCATGTTTGTTCTTGCAAATCATACCAAAGAAATTTTGTGTAATGTCTTTCACCGTTCTTAGCATTTTGAAATGCATTATCACTATAGCTACAAATATATGTTACATTAAATGATGATATTAGGGGCTTCGTTCTCATTTCATCTTATCTCTATTATAATCTTATCTAATATTGGCAGAGCTCGTAAAGTCTATTGGGTATTGGATGAGTTTTTAGGGTTTAAAAGACGAGAATAAGGACAGTTTAATGAAAGAGTTGCAGGGGGACCAAAAAAAAAAAAAAAAGACTCGGAGGATGAAACCAAGAAAAAGAGATAGTTGGAGTAATTGTAGGCACGATATTTATAGAATTATATACCCTTATTATATGATTTTTCTCTTTTAATTTTAATTATTATATATATTGCTTCACTTTCAAATTTCATATTAGACTATGTCCTGTTCCCAAGTCTATCAAGCTCTTACTTTAGTCACCAAAATATAGCTAGAAAAAAGCAATTCTAATAATAAACTATAAAGTGATGCCCACGCTAAAATAAAAACTTGGCACCTAATAAAATATTTGTTTAACAATTATTCAATTAAACCACATTATTTATGACCAATCTCCATTAGTCTTTAAAATTTTCTATGAAAATCACGTTTTAGAGGCCATAGTTATAGAAAACGTTAGAACCCAATTGTGCGCTTATGAATGCACAAGTGGGTTTTTTTTTTCTAAAAAAAAATTAATAATAGCTAGATGGTGTCTCCACATGATTTCTAGAGAGAGAGAGAGAGAGAGAGAGAGAGAGGAGAGGGATGACTTATTTTTTATTAGATAGATAATATAAAGAAAAACAATAATTGATCTCACAATAATCGATATGAAATTATTTTCAGATATTCATTTCAAAATAATTGATATATTCTCACATATAATCCTACGAATCAAAAAACGATTGAAAGTTATTTAATAAAAAAATCAGTTGGTGTTCTGTGAGAAGAGAGGGTAATCGATTGAGAATGAGATAAGAGAAGAAAGGTAAATAGATAATTTAGGGATAATGAATAAACTAAATACAATAAGATCTAAAAAAATAAAAAAGGAAATATGGTACACCAGTGATGTCACTAATGACATCATTAGTGAGCTTATAATGCTAGACAATGACGGGAAAATATAAAACTAGATAAACTTATCTTATTATTAATATATAGATTATTATTATAACAACTACTATATAATTAGGAAAATTAAATAAATTTTATTAAAAGTATAATTAAAATATATTATACGTCTTCTTATACAAACATACAAGCACTTTTCATTTTCTTAGTTAATTCACATGTTTCTACGTAAATACATGTAGTCACATAGCGTGGGTGTCATAATAGCATTCACATTGAGTGTCAGAAAATTTTTATTTAGAAACATACATGGTTTTTTATTTTGTGATCTATAAAACTATAATAATAACATGAAGTTTGCATTTTTTGGTACCAATGCGTGATATGAATGGAAGTTGTGCTGTTGGCTTCAAAGTCTGTACTGTTTCCTGCTAATGATCACCCTAAGGTGTAATCCAGGTATCACTTACCCAGTGGAACTTCCAATCTTTGCTCAGCCGTAAATAATCGTTCACATAAATATCTTAACTAGAATTCTGCAAATGGCCGGATTCAAGAGGAGGGAACAATAAGAATGGAGAAAGTGTGAAATTGAGAAACCTAATTAAATCAAGAAAACATGCGGAAGATTGTAGAGAATTACGGTGTGTATGTCATTCGCTAATGAATCCAAAATGAGGTGGTAGTCAACCCTCAAATATCTCGTCTGTTCTCTCTCTCGTTTTGCCATCTAATCCTCTATTCTAGCTTTCTTTTTATCAAATTTTATCAGCACAAGCCGCCACCTCTCTCTCCCTTTCTCCACCCATTTCATAATAAAAGTTATCTGGCAATAAGTGGATCTTGGTTCAATATTCACGTTTTCTTCTCTGATTGCAATTTGCAATAGGGTTTCTGGGAGTAAATAAAAAGTCTTTTTCATTTCAGGTTTTCTGATCAAATTTCAAGGAAAGTACTGGCCGTTTATTTTCCCCGCTGATTGACATTGTTCTACTCTTGACTACCCTTTTGAAAATCTTCAGCTGGGTTGTGATCTAATTGCGACTACAAGTATAATTTTGGGATTTGCATTTAAAGCTCTTTTTGGTCTCCAATTTTGATTTCTCCTTTTTGGTTTTTGAGGAGTTTCTTCTAATAAATATTTTCTGTGATTGAAAAACTAATTGCTGAATTTTGGAGGAACTGGTCATATGCTTCAGCAAGAGAGCAATTGCAGATTCTTGTAACAGTCTTCTCCATTGAGGTAGTATCCGTGTGTCATTGAAGATAATTATTTGAAATGATTGGTTCCTTGAGTTCTAGTTAATGCCTTTGTTATGTACATGAATCATGTAAAATGCCTGCTATCTTTTGTAAATGGAGTATCATATGGCTTTCCTTGGGTTTATTATTATTATAAAGAAACGGGACAGATTTATATCATTCTGGGCGTTTACATCTTGGAAAGTGGGACGTAAGAACGGCAGACCCAGTTGCTTGGTGGTCTGGTTAATATGTGCTTCATTTAAATAATTTGCTGCTCGGTGAATGTTACTGATTTATTTAAATAAAAATGCTGGAAATTTTTAAGATGAGTTTGTATAGTCCGATAAATAGTAGTAAGCTAATTTTATTGAAGCTTTCATCTCTCCACATATTGCTTGCAAAGTTATTATCATACAATTAAAGTATAGCTCAGTGGTTCTGCAAAATTGTTGGTGGGTTTTTTCATAACATGGAGTGTCCAGGAGTACAAGAAAAATGTCTGTACAATTTCTTCTTGTTAGGAGAACGGTTACGCTTACACTTGCCACACACATTCTTGTTTGGGATAGATTACAGTTCCAAAAATTTATGTTTTTTTGGTAGGAAGGAGTGGTGGGTATTTTGTGGAATTTTCAATATAAAGTGTAGTAGTTGTGAGTACAATTTGTTCAATTAAGATTGATTCAACAGATTATATTAAATCCCAAACATGGGCATTAATTTGTCGGCATTAATTTGTCGAGTTTATTAAAAAATGTTGGCTGTTTCTTTATGTTTTTCGTTGCTCTGAGTCTTCATTAGATTTCCTGCTATCCAACTGTTGCTGAAATATATGTAAAGGCGTGCGTTGAATATTTGGTACTCAGGACGTCATATTTGGATGGTACCAGTTGTTGTGACTCGTTCCATTCTCCTGTTGGCAGTTTCTTGATATTGACACTTTGTAGTAAGATTGAGTCATAAGAATTTATTGATGTTGTGCTTCACAGAAATGAAAGTTTGTTTCCTTTGCTCTGGGTAGACGACAAAATAGATGAATGCATATCTAAGTATTATATTGTCCTGTTTTTCTTTAATACTTTATAACTGCAAGGTTGCTCCACGACAAGTATTCTTTGCCAAGTTGCTTTTTGAGATTTGGCTTTCTCAACTTTGTCTGTGTTTTGCCAACATACTAATAAAGAATACCACTCTTTCTAGAGGAACAAGTTCGCCCATTTTATATTAAATTTTACTTTTGTTTCATAGATCTTCATCAGTTTACTTTCCTACTTGCACTCCTATTGAACAGTCTTGGTTATCAACAAGTTAGAAGATGACCAGGACAAGTGAAACCGAGGAAAGGATGGTTTCCAAGAAGAGTGCAGATTCACCATCTGCTGAGGAAGCTAGTAGTGGAGGTAACTCTGGAGAGAATGGTCCATTAAAGAAAGGTCCCTGGACGTCTGCAGAAGATGCGATTTTAGTTGAATATGTTAGTAAGAATGGAGAGGGGAACTGGAATGCTGTCCAGAAGCACTCAGGCCTTGCCCGCTGTGGCAAAAGTTGTCGCTTGAGGTGGGCAAACCACCTGAGACCAGATTTGAAGAAAGGTGCATTTTCTCCCGCTGAAGAGCGCCGAATCATTGAACTTCATGCTAAAATGGGAAACAAATGGGCTCAAATGGCAGCTGAGGTACGCATCTTACTCTTAGCTCAGTTTCTCTTTCAGTTTCATTGATAGTATATGCCAGTGATGTCCTTCTTAAGTGTTATATATTTAAGTAGTAGTATCTGGACCAGGTCACCAGTCTCATGGTTAAGTTTAATGTTGATCGTCTCTGAAGTCAGCCTTTAGTTTTCATTTCATTTTGATCTCTATGACTTCTGTTTGCCATCTTTCAGTTCCTTCTACATCTTATAGCATTGCCAAGCATAAAGTGCTATTGTCAATTGCCATGTTCACAAGAATTAATATTTATAATCAAACAATATCTTATCCTAGAAGAAGTGTAGGTGGATCTGTAAAACTCTCTTCATATTCAGAAAAATGTTAGCTTGTCGTTAATGTTCCAATATGGTGATGTATGTTTGTGACATAGGTGGAACGCACTTTTTGTGCTTACATTTCTGTCTCAAAAGTTTGAACTCAAAATCCGTGGTTAGAAATACTCAAAAATGCTTTATGAACACTGCTTATAAATAAAAAACTATGCATGGACCATGGTCACCTGTTTTTCTAACGGAATGGTTCCTCTCTTACACATCTGGTATATTCTTTAGTAATCTGTACTTTTAAAACATATGAGAGTTATAGGTTTATGCAACGCTGGCTGTATCTACATTTTCTCATTTGTTTCCCTCATATTTTCCTGCAGTTGCCTGGCCGTACAGATAATGAGATAAAAAACTACTGGAACACTAGAATCAAAAGAAGACAACGTGCTGGTTTACCTATCTATCCTCCGGAAATATGTATGCAAGCATTAAATGAGAACCAACGAAATGAGGACTTGGTTACTTTCTCATCTGGCAATGCACAATGTCATGACTTCTCACCAATTAATAACTTTCAAATCCCAGCTGTGGAATTCAAAAATTTGGAACTCAGTCAGCAGTTAGATACGCCTACACTTCTTGATATTCCTCCTACAAGCTTGCTTGATATTCCCACAAGTAACCTGCTAGAGCAGGGACTCAACCCTTCTTGCACTGACAAGTTCACAGCGTCAACATTCTACCCATCAAAGCGTTTCCGAGGTTCTGAGTCTTTATATCCTGGTTTAAGTACCCATTTTTGTGATGCTGTCCCAGGAAGCATCCAATATGTAAACGATGGTTCTGTACAGATTACTCAATCTTTTGCACTACCATCTGCATATGATTCTGACTATCCACGATCCTCTAGTTCAATTCACGGTTGCCATTCTGTTTTAAATGGTAACTCTAGCTCGGAAGCTGCTTGGGTAATGAAGCTAGAGCTCCCTTCACTCCAAAGTCAAAAAGATACCTGGGAACCACCCTGTTCTCCACTTCCTTCCCTTGAGTGTGTTGATACTTTGATCCGGACCCCTCCAATTGAAAATGCCCACTCTTCTAGTATTTCCCCGCTAAATAGTGGCTTGTTGGACGATGTACTGTTCGAATCACAGAATATAAAAAACTCAAGGAACAGTTCCTGCCTGCAAACTTCTCATGTTTCAGTAATACGTGATGGTGTAATGGATACTTCATGTCATGATCTTCACGAGACACATCTGGAGTCATGCAGGGATCCAATTCCTTCTTTGGGTCATTCTTCTTTGCCATTTAGTGAATATGCCCCCATCGGCAGAAATCCGTTGGATGAATCCCGATTAGTTGAAAGCATGCCAGGTGCGAATTTTATATTTTCTAGAAAAACTGTCTTGGATAGTTTCTCGCAATTGCTAATTGTCTTCCTGTTCTGATGTTGTTTTGAAGGCTGCAAAGTTAAAGACGAACTAGTTGAGCCTCTCCCAATGCAATTTCACGATGCAGAGATATCAAACCTGACCATCTTCTCTAGGCCTGATTTCTTGCTTGCTTGCACTGGCTTTGTTTCTAACAACGACCCAACAAGGGAACATTCCCTGTTGAAAGATGCATTTGGACCATTACTTGGTGAGGATTTGAGCCGCGACTGCAAGCAAATGGACAGTGGTGCTACTTCTTCTGCTCAAAGGTGTGAGCATAGTTCTCGTGCATGGAATACCATGTCCGCTGTCTAGCTACTTGCTTCCTGTCAAGGAAATTTCATATTACAAATGCCCCGTTTATAGCTTCCATTGTTACGAGTATTTGCGTAGTGCACAGAGTTCTTAGGTTTAACTATCAGTCGGAATAGCGTCAGTGACTTTGAACCTGGGAACAGATGTTTGATGTCTGTGTGAGTATTGGAAGATTCAGAGGGATGGACGTAGGTTTGTGTATGAATGATTTGCAGAATTATATCATAAGCGTCGTCGAATCTTTTCTCTTCGTTAGGACGGTCATCCCACTGCAAGTAGTGTACATCAATTCAAATGAGGTCAGGTCACCCACGGGTGGGGTCTCATTTGATGAGATGATTTCACCTCATTAAATGATTGTACATTCGAACTATATAAAACTGTGTGACAGTTCTATAAAAATATTTGATATTTTCGTCACTGTATATGATATTCAAGGACTTATTAGATAATGTGTGAATTGTTAACTCATTATAACACATGTAAATTAATTAGTTATAGAAGTCATTGTGATCATGAAAATGAATCAATAATAATGAAGATTGAACGAATAGACTATAAAAAAATTCTATTCTAAAATAGAATTTAGTCAAATCAATCACAAAAAAATAATAATAATAATAATTCAATCACAACACAAATTTGTCAAACATTGTGACTAAAAGTGCATCTCACTTGTGGTTTGAATAAATATAATATATTAATTAC
>CAVNYN010284935.1:0-28301 GCA_963692815.1 Nyctanthes arbor-tristis | reverse complement strand
AACACAAGTTACATGATATTCAACTTTTATCCCAATTGATACACAATAATCATTGAAAGTTTGGGATGTAAATTCGCTAGCATTATCAAGTCGAATTTACATCCCAAACTTTCAATGATTATTGTGTATCAATTGGGATAAAAGTTGAATATCATGTAACTTGTGTTCATACACAAAACGGTCTAACAGAATCATTAATTAAACGTCTCCAATTGACTGCTAGACCTTTACTTATGAGAACAAATCTCCTTGTCATTTTTGCACGCTGCAGCACTTATACGCATCAGGCTAACTTCTTAGCATAAGTTCTCCTCAATGCAATTGGTTTTTGGTCAGAAACCAAATATTTCAATTTTTGATTGTGTTGTATACGTACTTATTGCTCCACCACAACGAACTAAGATGGTTCATCAAAGGAGACTGGGAATATATGTAAGGTATGAATCACCCTTCATAATAAAATATCTTGAACCCCAGATGAAAGATATTTTTACGGCACGATTTACCGACTGTCATTTTGACGAGACAATATTCCCAACATTAGGGGGAGAAAAGAAAAAGCGGAGATTATTTGGAATGTATCATCTTTGTCTAAACTTGATCCTTATAATGGACAATGTGAACAAGAAGTTCAAAAGATTATTTATTTGCAAAGTATAACCAATCAATTACCAGATGCATTTATTGACCTTAAACGAATAACCAAGCATCACATTCGATTTGAAAATGCTCTATTAAAATTGATGTCTAAGAAGGACAATCTATGGCCAATGAATCTAAAGTACGTCTGAAGCGTGGAAGGCCAGTCGGTTCCAAAAATAAATATCCTTGAAATAAAAAGAGAGCATCTAATCAAGATGGTCATGTTGAGGCAAGTACTCTTGTATAACTTAATCAAGGAGTTCCACAAGAAGTTCAAGATACCTGAGAATAATGAGAATGAAGAGATCTCGATAAATTATGTTCATACGAAGAAGAGGTGGAACCGAAAAGAAACAAATGTCCACAATACTTTTGCATGCAATGTTGCGTTTAGTATTATAAATGAAAACGAGGATGATGAACCAAAATCTATCGAAGAATGTCGACATAGAAGTGATTGGCTAAAATGGAAAAAGGCTATACTAGCTGAATTGGATTCATTAGAAAACCACAAAGTTTTTGGGCTTATTATTCAAACCCCTGAAGAGAAAAAGCCTGTCGGTTTTAAATGTGTTTTTGTGCAAAAAAGAAATGAGAAAAATGAAGTCGTGAGATACGAAACACGACTTGTGGCACAAGGATTTTCTTAAAGGCCTGGTATTAATTATGAAGAAACATACTCTCCCGTAATAGAAGCTATTACATTTAGATATCTAGTTAGTTTGACTGTACATGAAAAACTAGATATGCGTCTAATAGATGTAGTCATAGCCTATTTATACCGCATGCTTGACACTGATATCTATATGAAAATCCCCGAAGGATTTAAAATGCCTGAATCATATAGTTCAAAATCTCGAGAATTATTTTCAATTAAACTACAAGGTCACTGTATGGTTTAAAACAATTTGGTCGTATGTGGTATAACCGTCTCAGTGAATACTTGTTGAAAGAAGGAAATAAGAATGACTTCATTTGCCCATGTGTTTTTATAAAGAAATTAACACTTGGGTTTATCATCATTGCAGTATATGTAGATGATTTAAACATAATTAGAAGTCCTGAAGAGCTCCCAAAAGCAATTAATTATTTGAAGAAAGAATTTGAAATGAAAGATCTAAGAAAAACAAAATTTTGAATTATTTTGCAAATTGAACATTTGAATGATTGAATTCTCGTTCATCAATCGACTTATACTGAAAAGGTCCTCAAAAGATTTTATATGGACAAAGCACATCCATTGAATACTCCAATGATCGTGCGGTCTCTTAATGTAAATAAAGATCATTTTAGACCCCGAAAAGATAATGAGGAAATTATTAGTCCTGAGGTACTATACCTACGTGCTATTGGTGCCCTCATGTATCTTGCTAATAACACAAGGCTAGATATAGCATTTGTTGTGAATGTATTAGCAAGATATAGTTCGATTCCAACAATTTAGCATTGGAACGGAATTAAACATATATTTTGCTATCTTCGAGGAACAATTGATATGTGATTATTCTATTCTAATTCTTCTCTGCTAGAATTAGTAGGGTATGCTAATGCAGGATACTTGTCTGATCCACATAAAGTTAGATCTCAGACATGTTATCTCTTTACTTACGGTGGGACTGCTATATTATGGAGATCTATCAAGCAAATTTTAACCGTCACTTCTTCAAATCATGCTGAACTACTTGCAATTCATGAAGCAAGTTGAGAATATGTATCATTGAGATATATTATTCAGCATATCCTTGGACCATGCGGTTTGTCTTGCAACAAAAACATCCCAACAGTTCTACACGAAGATAATGCGGCATGCATAGCCTAGTTAAAGGGAGGATTTATCAAATGGGATAGAATCAAGCATATTTCACTTAAATTCTTTTTCACACATGATCTTGAAAAGAATGGCGAAATTAATGTTCAACAAATCCGTTCCAGTAATAATATAACTTGGCAAATCTATTTACCAAATCAATTCCGACTGTAACTTTTGAGAAACTAGTGCACATGATTGGAATGTGTAGATACAGAGATCTTAAGTGATGACTGGATGAGGGGGAGTCCATACACATTGTACTCTTTTTTCCTTTATCAAGTTTTTATCGTATAAGGTTTTTAATGAGGCAGCTATCAAGAATAGTGTACAAAATTATGTACTCTTTTTCCTTCACTAGAATTTTTCTCACGGGGTTTTTTTTAGTAAGGTTTTAACGAGGCATAATCTGTGAAATAGTCATCTAAGGAGGAGTTTTATGAATCTACAACTTGTCCAAGCAAGCTACGTGTGTGTAGATGACTATTACATTCAATGAATTATACTTTGAAAAAGATTTCTTAAGCATGCAAGTGGAAAATCAAGTTATTTATTAGTTGGATTTACAAGAAGTGAGCCATATTGCAGCGACCTCTATAGAGATGACAATAAAGTCGCTGTTGTAGACCCAATTTACTGGAGCAACAGAAAGATGTCGTTCCTACTGGGCTTGAATCGTTTTTCAAAATATTTGGGGCTTAGTAGGCGGGTTCTGGCCCAAATTAGTTAGAGGGCAAATTAAACAACATTTCTTCTCTATCTGATTTGCTCCTCTTAGAGCCCTACTCATCTTCCTCCCCGATCCCTTCGCTCTCCCTGCTCTACGACTGCCTCCCTCTTCTTGCCACCAGCCACTGTTTCTCAATCCCTTTCTCTATCAACAAAGTCAGCAAACATCTCAATCTTTGTGGTTGATTCTGCTCTCAATCTTCCCCGATCACCCCCATGATACTCCTTTACCCAACTGCAGGAACGTGAAGATAGCGACCCACACAATACTGATGTCGGGATGCCTGCCAGATGAAAACGCTCTCCTGGTCTTCTCTTTGCTTTACATATTTCTGAATTTCAATCAAATTTTCAATTTTTTCTAGATAATGTTAGGATTTGAAAATGAGGCTTTTGTCATAATTGAAGTTTTCTTTCGAATAGATGATAGCACTTGGACTTTTATCTATTCAAATCTCATAGAATTGGCACCTCGTCTTGATTTAATGGGAAAAAACGATGTGGGCTTTTTATGAATTCTATCAATTCTGATTGACTGTGGTTTATACGAGTTTTGTGAATTCTTAGTCTGCAATTTTATAGTATTTTCAGATTCCGTGAAAGAAAATAATGTCAAAGGCATTTGTGCTTCTAGTAATATATTGTGAAGTCCAATGGCGCACCCTAATTAAGTTTAACTAGCATAACTTTGTCTCTTTAATAATATATTGTGTTTAATGCAGACAAATCTGCTGCTGCTTGCGAGCTATTACTTGCAAAACAATCAGTCATATTATACATACCACATTTTGAAGGGTATGTAGTACTGTGTTCTCCTCTTTCCAGGCGGATTAGGCCACTTATTTTATGCTTTTTCTTTGTTTTCAAGTTCACTATAGTGAAGGCTTGCTTCATTTTTCTATCTCTATGTTAATTTGAAGGAACTCATATGGTTCAATCCCGGTACTTGTTTGCACTATCATGCTTCCAGATGGATCTCCTGAATGAAGTTGAAGCAGCATTACGTCATCCTAATGACTTCTCTAAAGAGGTATACTTGAAAAATCTGTATCACTAATCTTTAATATTATTCTATAACATGAATTATCTTTTTTCAGAATCGCATATTGCTTTCCAGTTATGAACTAGGTTATATTGTTTGTTAGTCTTTCACCTGTAATTGGCATTAGTTAAGATGTTCTGCTGTGGAGGCAGAGTGGTCACAGTTGGTTTCTTACCTTTGCAGGTTCCAAATGAAGCTGCTGGTCATTACCTTCTCAGCCTTATTTATAGGTGAAAATTTTTCTCTCTTCTCCAATGCAGTATCTTTACAAGATACCACTGGGATTCCTTTCTATTATATTACTATGTATCCTTCCATAATAAAACTAATTTAGGTGAAACATTTTGATTTTGAGACTTTTGGCACTAAAGTTCAAGCTTTTGGAACCTATTTACAAGAAGAAAAAACCATTAGGAAGTAATTAATTGCCTTTCTCTTTCCATAATGTCTGAGCGCAAGGCCAGAAATCCTAGGATTACATCTAGTTGATAAAAGATTCTCCTGGATAGGATGCAACATACAAAATAAAGACAAGGGGAAAAAAGGGGCAGAACGCTTATGGGGGAGAGTGTGAAAGGGAAAGGAAAAGGAGGTTTATAAAATATTTAGCAGTGGGAACCCCATACTAATACTAAGATAAACATGGATTAGCTGTGTCCAATTTACTATTTTTTATTCTGATTTTACCTATAAGAAAAAAATCACCATTACATTGACAATTCAACCAACGACTAGCTATTATTGTTTACACTAATTTGTTTCAAGATTCGTACACCATTACATTGATTTGTTTTCTACTTTAACTTTTTTTACAGCTTCAGTAGTAGAAGAGACATTATATTTCTAATCATTACCGGAGTTCTGATCATTATATTTCCAATTGCTGGTGCTACTCTGTATTCTCAGGTAAAAAATCTAGCTTGTCTCCATGCTCATTGTCCTTGCGATTTCAATTATTATAAAAGAAGTTTTTTCCCCTTTCTCCTTGCAATCATCTTTTGAGTGCACTCATTTGGCTACACTTGTTTATATAAGCTCATTGTGATTACATGTTCTTGAGTTTCTTTTGTTGCTCTTGATGGGTGTTATAACACTAGGAAAGCTAAGAACATTGCTAGATTTCGATATGATATATCATTACTTAACAATTTTGAAGCTTATCTGGATGGAATTCTTGATATATCATTAAGGGTACCTATTATTAACTAATTCCACTATGGTAACCCAACTATATAAAGCTCAATGATATTAGCTCTCCACTAGTGAATTTTTTTTTTTTTTAGCTTGTACAGCTACTTAATGTGAAGTTGTTGATTTAGAGAACTACTTGACTTGAATCATAATATATAATCTATTTGGATGGATCTCACGTCTAATTCCTGGGTTTCTTATCATCTTCTTGCATATGAATTTCATGGATCAATTTATTTTTATTTTTAAATTAATCAATGATGCATTGATCACCCATTAGACACCAAAGCATGGTCTTTTTTAGAATTGGTTCATGAAATCCACATGCATGCTAGCACATAGATGAGCTGGTTTTCTTTGAGTTTGGCTTAATTTTTCAAGATGATGTATTTGTTTAGGATCCTACTCATGTATGATATGGACCAAAGCACCTGGAAGTAATTGCCCATGAACAGATGGCCATCTGGACACTTCTCATTAGTCATTACTGATGAGCTCTTCAGGTTAGTGTTGTTGTTGCATGTTTGATAAATAATCTTGGATAGTTCTGACAGTACAAACAACATTTTAGCTTATTTTTCTACATTGGATTTCGTTGAATATATTTTGCCAACCACTTTACTCAGCATGTCCCTAGGAGATACGGTGTTAGCTGAGTTTCCTTCATTAGAACTTAGAGGTCATATTCATCACTCTGGTTTCCATTTTGCTTGCCAAATTGCTGAGTTTTAATATTCTCAAGAGTCAAATGTGTTCACACTTGTTTAGAAATAAGCTCTGACAATTTATTTTCTCCTAGAAATAAAATTTAAGAAAAAAAAAGTTCACTGTAAGTAACCTTGTTTTTAGCTTAGCGAAACACGCTCTTATTGATGAACTTGCTACTCTTTTTGCTTATATATTAAATTTGCTTTTTTGCTTGTGTTATTTATTTTTATATGTATGCTTAATATGGGATACTTTTCATGTAGAAGAGCAAAACTGGCTCAGTTAACTGTTATCGTTGCCATTCTTTGCTTTCCCCTTCCCGACCTTGAAGACATAGAAATGAAAGAAGTTGAACACAAAATTCTTATTGAAGTGGGTATCTATGTGAGATTGGAGCAGAATGAAGAAATAACAGTTGAAAACAATGGAAATTGCAGTGAAAAGAGCCCCCGGATTCTATTTGAGCTACGGATTATTGGCGGGCGGGGGCATTTTTCCTAATGCCTGGCTTCGTGGGTGATTACACTTTTTATTTAAGTTCTTCCCATTTGTATACACTTCGTGGGTGATTACACTATTCTTTTTATTCGTGGGTGATTACACTTTTTATACAAGTCCTATCCGCGCTTGATGAAGAATATACACCTATGGTTGTGCAAGTAACAGGTAGGGAGTCAATCACTTGGCATTTGAAAGCAGACCAACTCTCATGACATTTGAAAGCAGACCATAATACCTGAATAGTGTCAGGGCCGGCTTTGGCTCAATAAATTTATCCACTGCTTCAGCAAACATGGTTCAAAGATCTTGTTCAAATCGTAGAGGAGGAAGATGTGGAAACAAAGGAGGAAGAGGCAGAGGTAAACACAATTCTGGAAACAGATCAAACAAGAACACAAACCAGGACACAAGTTTTCAAGGACCTTGCCAGATATGTAGATTAAGTAATCATTTTGCAGCTCAGTATCGCAACAGGTATAATGATAAGTAGATGGGTTCTAGGCCAAATGAGAACTATTTTGAAAATATGAGGCAGCATCCATCAGCCTATGTTGCTACACCAAGTACCATTACTGATCCTGCCTAGTATCCTGGCACTGCAACAAGCCATCATGTCACAGAAAGTCAAGAAAATCTCCAAAACTCAGCAAATTACAATGGTATAGACAAACTAATGGTGGGAAATGGTAAGACTCTAAATATTACACACACTGGAAATACTGAGTTTCTAATAAAAAATAATCAGAATTTGCAAGCTAAAAACATACTTCTTGTGCCTGATATAAAGAAAAATCTTGTTAGCGTTTCAAGGTTAACTGCTATGATGATATATTCATGGAGTTTCACCATGACTATTGTTTTGTGAAGGACATTCAAACGAAGGAGACTATGTTGGAAGGGAAGCTAATTGAATGTCTTTATTAGGTGGATAAGCAATCAAAGTTAGACAAACCTATAAAAAATTACTGCCTAAATACAAATTATGGTTCATCAAAATCAGTTCCAAGTCATGTTATGTTTTCTTCTTTTCAGACCGTAGAAAACTTAAGAATCTAACATAGAAGATTAGGACATATATCAAATACCGTACTGGCCAGTGTTCTTAAGCAATGTAATTAAAATTCCAAAATTTGCAAAAATGATATCCTCTATGAAGCTTGTCAGTTGGGAAAATCACATGCCTTGCCTTTCAATTCTTCAAACTCTATTGCCAAACAACCACCTGAAATTATACACTCAGATGTCTAAGGACCTGCACCATTAAAATCATTAAATGGATTCAGATATTACATTATCTTTGTGGATAACCATTCTAGATATAATTGGATTGCTCTTCCGATCTCAAAACTCTTGTGAAAAATAGGTTTGAAAAGAAGATCAAAACATTCCAATCTGACTATGGGGGAGAGTATAGACCGCTTTGTAATTTAGCCAAAAAAGATGGGATAGAAATTAGATACTTGTGTCCCTATACTTCTGCTCAGAGTGGGAGAGTAGAAAAGAAGCTTAGGAGTATCATAGAAATGGGGTTAACCTTGCTAGGCCAATCTAAAATGCCACTTCATTTCTGGTGGAAAGCTTTTGCAATAGCTACATACATCATAAATAGAATTCTTACACCCATATTACAAAACCAAAAACCATTTGAAACACTCTTCAGAAAACCAGTGGATTATAATATTATGTTTAAAACATTTGGATATAGTTGTTATCCTTGCCTAAGACCCTACCAAAATCGCAAATTAAGCTTTCACTCAGTTAAGTGTGTTTTCTTGGGGTATAGTGGAGAACACAAGGGTTTCAAATGTCTTAGTCTTACTGGGAGAGTCTATACACCTAGACATGTGGTCTTCCATGAATCTATTTTCCCTTTTGAAACATGTTTTTTAAACAAATTTTCAAATGTCTTAAGTCTTACTGGGAGAGTCTATACATCTAGACATGTGGTCTTCTTCCATGAATCCATTTTCCCTTTTGAAACAGGTTTTTTAAACAAATCTTCAAAAAGCCAAGAAAATTCCCAGGTCATCCTATCGAACCCACCCTTCTATGATGCATATCAAGATCAAATAGTTCAATCCCAAGAACTTCAACTACAGAATACAGAAGATGATATTGACCATCAGGAGGCTGCTCAAACAATATAATCAACTTCAATTGATGCGTCAGAACAAGCAATACTTTATGATGAAGAAGAAATGCCTGGAGTTGAATATGAAATTGAGCAGGAGAATGTGAACATCAGCCAAACAGGAAATACTGTTCAAAACGAGCAAAATGATAGGTATGCAAATAATCATCCTATGATTACTAGAAGGTTGGATTTTATAGTGGAAAAGTAATTAGTAAGCATATCAGTGAACAAGAAACAGAACCAGTTAGTGTTGATGAAGCACTGAAATTACCTGTGTGGCAAACGGTTATGCAAGAAGAATATGATGCACTCATAAGAAATAAAACATGGCAGTTAGTTCCACCGTTAGAAAAATAGAAAATCATTAGCAATAAATGGATTTTTAGGATTAAATACAGTCATGATGGAAGAATTGAAAGATACAAAGCCAGATTAGTGGGTAAAGGTTTTATCCAAACACTTCAAAGAAACTTTTAGTCCAGTGCTAAAGTCCTCTACCTTGAGAGTTGTGTTGACTATGGCTGTCTCCAGGGATTGGGAGTAGTAAGACAGGTAGATATCAATAATGCATTTCTAAATGGAAAGATTGAAGAAGAGGTTTTCATGAGCCAGCCAGAAGGGTGTGTAAATCAGTCCAAACCAAATCATGCTTGCAAACATAATAAAAAAAAAAACTTTGTATGGCTTAAAACAAGCTCCCAGAGCTTGGCATGACAGCCTAAAAGAGGCTTTAAAAACTTGGGGTTTTGTTCAATCAAAGGCTGATAATTCTTTGTTTCTTTATTTTAAAGACAGTATTGCTATTGCCATCACATGGAACAATCCTCAGGAAAATTAGAGTTTCATCACTAGACTAAACAAGAAGCTTGCACTTAAGGATATGGGCGCCCTGCAAAAAGTTTTTTGGAATAGAGGTACACAGACATCAATCTGGAATACATTTGACATAAACTCAGTACACACTTGAATTGTTGAAAAATTTTGAGTTTCTAAATTTAAAACCAGCAGAGACAGCCATGGCAGCAGAGATTACTATCCAAAAGTGATGGCAAAATGTTGATCAATCCAAGTGTTAATTTAAGTGTTGTAGGTGGGCTACAGTAGTTATCTTACGCAAGACCAGATTTGACATTTGCTGTGAACAAGTTAAGTCAATTCTTATAAGAACCAATAGATTCACACTGGCAAGGAATTAAAATGGTATTCAGATATCTCAGAGGTAAAAGTAATCAGGGATTGTGGATTCAGAGATCAGAGAGACTGAATATAACGGGGTATGCTGATGCAGATTGGGCATCATGCCTAGATGATAGGAAATCAACTGCTGGATATTGTATCTATGTTGGAGAAAGTCTAGTTTCATGGTCCGTTAAGAAACAACATACGGTGGCCTGTTCTAGTACCGAGGTGGAATATAGGACATCGGCCCATGCCACAGCAGAAATAAGTTGGCTTCAATCGTTGTTCAAATAACTAAAATTTAATCAGCCTACTCCCATATTGTGGTGTGATAACCAAAGTATAAGTGCTCTCACAGCCAATTCAATAGAACTTGATGTGCATTTTGTGCGAGATAAAGTGTTGAAAGGAGAATTGGAAATAAAGTATATACCTTCCTCAGATAAGATTGCAGACATTATGACTAAGCCTCTACCTCACGCCAGATTCAGATATCTCAAGGAGAAATTGCTAATTTCAATACCTCATTCTAGCTTGAGAGAGGATGTTAGAGATCAAGCTGAAATGACAAAAAACTTAATACCTCATTTTTCACTATTGCATATCAAATCCTTCTATTCTTCTTCTATACTTAGTTACTCCTCTTTTGGAAGGCACAAGTGACAAATTATCTAGAAGGATGTTGTTGTAATAAAAATCAGATATTATCCCTTTTATTTCTTATGTAGAAGGATGTTATAACAAACTTTAGATATTATCTTTTTTATTTCTTTTTCTATAAATAATTTTTCTAACTCTAGAATCTTCTATACAAGTGTATATATGGGGCTCACTGTTTACTTGTTATTCATTGAGTACAATTCTAGAAATTATCTTTCATATATTCTGTTTTTGTTCTTTCAACATTAAGTATGGTTCTCAAATGGAATCATTCTCTGTTGTTATATTCAATTCAGCACTAATAACCATTGATAGTATATCATGCTCTTCAATATTTACATTGAATGGAACTAAACTATATTCATTTATAGACTTTCCTAGAGGCTCCAAAAAAGAGTCCTTACATTTCAAAGCTTTTAATTATGCATGTTTTGAATTCATTTGTTGACTCAAATAATCTTCAATCATAAAATCTTTAAACTGGTTCTATAAGTTTTTTTGGGTCAGAAAGAGAGCAAAATACAGGGATTGTGGCAAATAATCGACGTAGTGAACTAGGCATTTTATGGGTACAAGCTTCTCGTAAACATAATTCAGAATCATGTTCCCTGCAATTAAATTCCGCAATAAAGCAGCTTCACGAAAAGATTCAACTATCGTACCATCTATAGATTTTAAATTTTCGTAAGACATAGGACCTTTAATGTAATTTAATAGAAGATGTAAATAATACCTTTCACCTTTAGATGGCTTCGCTGTTACTATTCTTCCAATCACAGTACCTTGCTTCCTTTCACTTCAATATCGGCCCTATTGATTCCATACATATTTTCCAGGAATTTCTCTATATAATAATTTTTTGGGCATTTGCATATGTAACATTTAGGGTAAAAAAATATCTCAACATTGGCTTATGTAAAAAAATCACAATTGACAACATTTATTAAGTCATCATGATCTCTATAGCTAACCGTATGTCTATTATGTAAGTGCAATGGCAATCAAATCACAGATGGATACATGTAATACATTACAAATGCATATATTCTCCAAATAGCCTTAGGTGCAGAAATCCATCTAGCTTATTGACATTTTTTATCTTATCAATAGATCCTGCATTTCCTTTTCATTTATGGCAAAATATATCTTATCATGACCTTTATAAACATACTTGCATAGATATTTCACAGCTTTAATAAGTGGATCAGATTCAACATTTATGTGACAATGAAATTTAGCTAATAAATCTGGATTGTAAGGCCATCTCCAACCCTCGTACTCTATTTTACAGCACTAGTACTCTAAAATACAATACAATAACCTACATTTTAAAAAACTTCTCTAATCTACATACTCTGTATATTTTCTATAACTATTTTTTTCTATTTTTCTTTTATTTCCAACCATTAACATATTATAAAAAATAAGTAATAATTGTTCCGAAATAACACTAGATTAAAATGAAAAACCAACATAAAAGACTAAAAACTTTAAAAAAAAAAAATTGAGGTAACCAAACACATGTGAAATAATTTAAAAAAAAGGATTAAAGTAAACAAACACACATGAAATTGTTTTTAAAAAAAAAAAAGAAGGTAAACAATCCAAACACATTTGAAATGTTTAAAAAAATGAAAGAAGCTGAGGGAGACGTGAAATGTATTAAAAAAAGGATAAAGCATGCAATGACATTTCCGTAAATAAACAGAAATGCCATTTACATTTCCAGGCGCTATATTGGTACGCCATATTGTAGCGCACTCCATTTTAAAGCGCATGGTTGGAGTGACATCTGTGCTCCAAAATGGAGTTTTACTCCACTTTGGAGCACGATTGGAGAT
Source organism: Nyctanthes arbor-tristis (assembly GCA_963692815.1). Lineage (NCBI taxonomy): Eukaryota > Viridiplantae > Streptophyta > Magnoliopsida > Lamiales > Oleaceae > Nyctanthes > Nyctanthes arbor-tristis. The sequence continues at coordinate 15,867 of CAVNYN010284935.1, read as the reverse complement.
GGTTTAAGGAATTACCCATCGATTGTCCAATATTTGTTTTCTAACTTTAATTTTCTACCCATTATTTTCTCACTTAAATTTTGGATATGAGTTTTCATTAAAAGAAGTTCTAGAGGCAAATTCTTTTGGGTACTTATTACGAAATGTTTTTCCATTTCCCATGCATACATTATCAGGATTTAAAATACCACAAGGACCATGTATCATATTTTTTATGACAGCAGAATACAAGTGATGATATATATTTATATCAGGTGGGGCTAAATAGTGGCGGGTTAGGTTAAAATTTTTTTTAATGACCGAAACACATCAATCATACAGCCACTACTGTGTCGCCTCTATTGGGTGGCTCGTCGCCGCTATGGATCTACTACCACGAGTTTTTAGCTACGACATTCGCAGGCGACTTTGTCGTTGCTATCACACATTTGCGGCGACATATACACATTTTGCAATGACGCGAGTCGCGACTATTGGGCTTATTCCTTGTAGTGATTGTTGCTTTGTCTAGCGGTAAGATTATGTTCTGACATGATGTGCAATTGTGTGTGCAAGTGTCCTCACGTGTTTGAATCACTCGTGTTTCCCTCACACTAGGCTTTTGCTCGATATTAGTCTCACCCACATTGCCTTTTACCACTCCAGCCTCTCAATTCTCGTTACAAAAAAAATGAACCAAACAAACTCACCTAAGCAGTGATGTTCTTCGCTTAGTTCACACTACCACCAACAAGTATAGGAATGTATGAGCAAGAAAATATAAGTAGCGTGAATTGATAAGAACACAAGAAAATTTCAGAGTGGAAATGATTTGAGTCTAACGGTGAAGGAACTGGGAACATTCAACCAAAACAAGATTTAAGGAATATACTAATTTCACCTAATTCAATCCTAACCAAATTGGGGCAATTAAAAAAAAAAATAACCACGAGATTCCTTTTAATAACAAAAGGAATGAAGTTGGATGACTTTTTTTTTTTTTTTTCTCAAAAGAATGACATACGGGCTGAGTTGAATTCAAGGGATTTTTTTTTTTAATTCAACGAGTTTTTTTTTTTTTTTTGGAAACAAAGAATCAATTCGAATTGATAAACAAAGAATGGATATACCGGAAAATTAGAGCCTAGCGCTCTGATACCAACTGATGTGAACCCGCAATGGAACTACGCCAAAGGAACCCACAGGAGATTGGAGTTCAACCCGGAAAAGCCAATTATCCGGTTGTGATTTGGAATCCCTAACGACCCACGCGATTCTCGACTTGAAAACGATTGGTATATTAAACCAACCACCACCGAAGATGCGAAACCCGAAACCGATAGCGGTGTGAATGCCACAAAGAGTTAATCACGCTCTTTCATAAGTTTGGATCGTTAAAAATTCGAACGAAGCAGTTGAGAGAAATTTCCTCACAATAATATTATAGCTCACTAGATTGTTGATCCCTTTTACAATGGAATGGACTTGTTAATATAGTACCTAGAAACCCGAAGGAGTCTTTGGGAGCAGTAAAGGACCAAGAAAAGAAATAAAAATTAAAAGAAAAAAACGAAATTGACGTTAAATCCACGTCTAACGGCCTGTACGGGCGCACCCGAGGCCCAGGGCACCCGCCCCCATGTTTCTGCTATGAAATTCTAACTTTCTGCCTTACTGTACAATCGCATGGTTTGGCCGTGCGGCCACATGGTTCTGTGACTTTTCCCTTTTTGCGTTTTCCGCCTCGTAAGTTTGATCTTCGACCAATTTAGTCCCTGATCTCCAGATTGTGTGCAGCCTCGGTCCGGACTTGAATTAAGTTCATTTCCATTGACTCTCCTTTGCTCAAGTGACGCTCTAATCCTCTCGAACTCATTGGATAAATATGTTGCCCCAAATCTTGGATTAATCCCACCATAGCATCTTTGATTTTATTAGCCATGGCTCTTGTGATTGGTCTAATGGGCACATGAAATGGATCTATTTGAGTGCTCCTGCCTTGGTTTGTATCAAGTTTAACATACATGTCAATAACAAATTGCTATAAAAAGACGACCAGCATGTAATAGGACATATTTGTCGCCACCTCTTACCTGCAAATTGTAATAATAATATTCTTCGCATGAAATGACTTCTCTTTTTGACTTCTTCTGCATAACTACAAAATAGAAAAGACTGGACAAAACAAAAAGTAATTAATCAGTTTAGTATTGATTAATAATCTCAACTTTTTAAATAAATGAAGAGAATAATGATAGGAGAAAAAAACCTTGCGCCTCATTATGTAGCAATTCCTCAATTGACCCAACAGAGCATAAATTTAATGAGTTGTCTTCTGTACAAAAATTCTGACTTCTTAGATGCATTCTACTTTTTTAAATCCACAATGCTAACCAGTTTTACCAAATGGGAAAAGCAATAGATACTGAAGAGCATCATCTCTCCCAAAATACTAATGAACTCTATGCTTACTACCCTTTTTAATGATAACTGATATATCACGAATTCCAATATTAGCAGATGGATTATTGTCAACCTATATAACAACAACTTGTTTTTCAGCTGGAGTGCTAAACCCACGTTGATCCAATCTAGCATCAAATTTTATTTCTACTATATGACTTCCTAGATCAGGAACATCACTTAAACTACTAAAAAGTTTTACGTAAGGATTAACTTGTAAAATATCCATAATTTTTTTTCAAAATTAAAGCTTTCAGTTTATCAGAAATCCCTAACTGATTCTTTAACTCATTATCGCAGTCGTTGTCCATTGGCACAACAAAAACCTTTGCTTTCTGTACAGAAATTTTTTTCTCCACAAAATCAACATCATGAGGTAAAGGCAAGATGACGCTTTGAGTTTGCATATCAAAATGGAGCAATTCTGTGCTATATGATCCAATAATCTCTATATCATCAAAAGATTCTTGAAAATCATTTTGTTTCTATAGGTACGTCGAACAAACCATCATTCCCTATAATCAAATTAACATAGATGTGTATGACTAAATTTTTATCAGATAAAAGAATTTCATCTAAAAGAAAAACAATAACTAAATGGCCTACCTTGTCCACTGCGGGCTATGTGCAGCTGGAACATAGATGTCGCCAAAGCTCAATAAGTCCACACTTGCTGCAAAGTTAGGGGAAAATGCATCTAAAAAAGGTAAACAATACTTATTTAAGTAAAGATAAAAGAGTGGTAACTCATAATTTTTGTATAATAGCAAACAATATTAAAGTAATAGCTTACAGCAATGAAAATCTGAATATAAGTTGCAAAGGCTGAGGCTGTTGTCTATACCTAAGTTCCTCATAATCACATTTTAAACACCAACATATATATTATAAATTGAATCAATGGCCCTAGAGCACTGCACTCGCCAGACACCCTTTTTCAATACAATTCTCGAAGGTATATATTATATGAATCTTTATTCTGAGCATCCAGCACTCGTTGGCGTTTGTTTTGAATGTTCATTTGCACTTCTATAGATGTTTCACATTGTGCGTTATTGCCTTCACGACCATCCATGTCACTACAAAAGAGAAGGTTGGAATCGATGAAGCATAGTTAGACGACAAGTTTCATGGAAAAATCAGCGTCGGGCTGCCAATATCACCAAATAACCACAAATTGTACTATTAGGGACATGTATTTTCTATCTGTAATTAGAATAATTATTGCCAATTTTTTATGAAAAAAAAGAGGGATACTAATTTCCGCCTCGATCAATAATATTAGAGGTCAAACATATTTAGCCCCTACTTTATTATTAAGAGGGGTATATAATTTATTTTGCCTCTAGTTTAGTGCCCCCATTACTCTCAAATTTAGTAGTGTCCCGCTTGAAACGTGAATATCTAACCAGTGCAACATAATTCAAACTACAGTGCAAGTGTTTTAATTAGAAGAAAAATAATAAAACTTAACAAAGAAATGACTGACGTAGACAAATGAAAAGTAAGCTTAGTCCTTTTAGCTAAAGAGAAGTATTAAGAGACATATGCTTCTACAGACCTTCAAAGGAATGATACTGCTAGTGAAATTCAAGCCCAAAACAAAAGTTCAAGTTCATGCTCAGTAAAGTACATTTATGTTCCAAGAGTAAATAAAAAGCATAGGAAATAAGATTAACGAAAATAAATAGCAAAAAATAAAAAAAAAGAATTAAAACAAAGGAACAAACCTTACCCGAAATTTGCTCCTTTGTATTTTTATTGGCGAAAAAGAATAGCGGCCACAAATCAAAAATTTAGGTTAGACAACTCACCATACCTTCACAATATATATAGGAGTTTTTAACCAAAAAATGCAAATGCATGACAAAGTGTGGGCATGTTTCAACACGACAGTTTTGCTTGCGAATTTACATAAACCAATGATGTAAAATTGAGCAAATACCTAATTTAGAAAAGAAATGACCGACGAAATCTCAAATAATTTAATTATCTATTCCAACGGCGGAGTACCTATGAAATAGAGGACAAAGAGTCTCTTATCTTGTATGGTTTGCAAAATATAGATCCCACGTAAACGGTATGCAATTTTTATAACCTTGGTAAATGATAATGGAGTCTTTTGAGCTCATACATCTTTGCATTAACTTTACTATATGTTCATGATACAAAACATTCTTGCTGACACTAGATATGTATTGTCTCTTAAATACTAGACATAAATCAAGCACTTTTTTTGCATGAACTTTAGTATGACCATTGGAAGTCATGAGGAACTTTTCAAGGATCCAATTGTCCACTACAATACGACCCTTACAATGATCTCAAGATGTTAATAACATGGTAGGAGCTTCACAGGACATGCATGAGGACAAAAAATTAATGCAAATAACTAAAATTTAATTAGAACAATGTAATGACAATTAAACATAAAAGTTGCATATAGCATGTCTTCTGTATGCAATACCAAGATTCTATTCTTCTCATGACTATTACAGCTATCATTGATCTTGTGTGCTTTAAATGCATCCGATAACTTATAAAGGAAAAAAAGAAAGTAAGATATATATAATTATAAGTGAGAAAATCTAAAATTATTTTCAGGATAAATAAAATAAAAACACCAGAACTACAAAATCAACAAGTTTTTCTTTACTCAAACTTATTGGGAAGAAAAAAAGGTATTTCATGCTTCTAGTCCATCTAGACACAATTCTTAAAACAACAAACTCACTTTGTAGTCAGTGTTTAAAGGTAATAATGCAAGATTTACTAAAAATACATTGAGCTTGAAAAAAAAAATCATGCATTGTATGTTTGTTAAGTACAACAATGACCAGATTCGTTTTTCTTAAAATAATAACACAAAACTATTTCAGAATAAACAGATCTATTGCTTTATAAAATAGGCAATGTTGTGCTTTTCAAATGCTTTGCCATGCTCTGAACGTAATGACAACAACTATACATCAAGCACCTATAATCAAAAGCACTCATTTTGTAAGTTTAGAACACTTCTGAGGCCATTCTTGTAGGCCTAATTAGATCAGCTGCATCACTGTTGCTTGTGTTAAGAATTGCGTACATTCAAATAATTGGATTTGAGTTAGTTAAAATTTCTTGGGGTTCTACTTTTAACCTAAAGGATATTTAAAATAATTCAGATATATCCTTAGTCAAGATGATATGCAATTTCTTGGTTTAGCTTTAATGCTAAATGGGTTATTATTATTTTTTTTCCATGACACCACATCAACAAGTAATTCTAAATTTATTTCCCAAAAAAAAATGTACTTCTAAAAGTTTTACCAAACTTTTAGAAATTACAACCACATAAAGCAAGAGAAAGTTTACTTGGGTTAATGGAACCATAACAACATGTTTAAAAATGTGTTGTCTTTTCTTCTAGCTGAATCGGAACAAACACAGGGAAGATTTAAGGTGTGGCACTATATTTGCAAGTTGTAGGTTATTATATGCATAGAACTTCTTATGCAGTCGTTATCGATGTAGTTAGTCCTAAAGTCACTGTAGAAAGCAAATTTCCACCAATAACTATCGTTTATAATTGGATTGATTTATAATATATTTTGAAATTTGAATTTTTGGGACACTCGCCTTAATTTGATTGGTTAAATTTTGTTAGAAAGTGAAAAGTTGTTATTTAATGTGATGGGTGTGTGAGGTGTCAATGGGAGAAGATGGTAAGTGTCCCAAAAATTTAAAATTCGAAATGTATTAAAAACGAATTCATTTGTAATAGACACCAAACGGATATTTAATTATAGAAAAATCCCCCCCTGGGGGAAAAATAATTAAGAGTTTTTGTACCCAAAATATTCACCCGCGAGACCTCACGTGGGTTAACCCGCGTGATGTCTCGCGGGTGAACATTCCGCGTTTTTGTACGGTCATGGCTTGCTCTTCGAGAGAAGTGAGAGACCTGAATCCATGAACATCCAAAATTTTCCTAATAATAAATTTATTGTGTAAGATTTTTTTTTTTTTTTTTTATCTTAAAGAAGAAAAATTACCAATTTCAAGGCTAATAGTTGCCAGATTTTTTTTTGAATTCATGTTTGTGTCAAATCAAATGATAGAAGAAGATTAAAATCTAAAAGAAATGGATAATATTCATTATTTAATAAAAACAAAAACCACTACAAGCACATTCTATGGTGTCCAATAGGTTATGTGATAGGTACTCATTGGACATCATATGGATAAGGTGTCCAATAAATACCTGTATCATAACTCATTGGATACCATATAAAACCTTCTTCTACAGGCCCATATTCCGTTCCTTTGCTCTTGACAACGTCGGTCAATCAATTGTCCCATTCCAGTCTCTTCCACTGGCGATACCTCCTCCGTACCCGTTCCTCAAAATCTTGTCTTATTCTTAGCACATATGAAGAATTCTATGGGAAAAAGCCTCAAGTAGCACAAGCAAAAAAGGATTGAAATATTCTACCAATGTATGTAAATCCGAACCCTATTTTTTCTAAATTTGGGTTATGATTAATCTCTGAACCGTGGTGGGATTTTTAATTTCACAATTGTCAATGATTGTAGAAAAATGAACAGAATTTGAGAACATCTCGCAAATTTGATATCAATGATGTTATATATATATATATATATATCTAGGGATGTTCAAAAAATAGCAATTAAGTCTAATTATTATGCCAAGGAGTTCAAGGAGTGGATGGATGATAAGGCAAATTTGGATGGAATGTTATTCATTGGAATGCCGACCAAAGGACTTTACTTTTGATTTTTTATGCTTTACAAAACTTTAGATAATCTTCCACTAGATGAGCCTTATAAAAGACCTATGTGGATTTAGTTTTATACTAACGTGGTTTCTATGATGGTCAGAACAGGGAGTTATTATTATTGCCTTTTGTTCAAGTGGAAAATATCAGTATAAATTTCTACTGGAGTAGTTCAATCTGGACTACTTTCTATTACTTGCTGGACTATTTGTTTATAGTAAAAGAAGGAGAAGTGTTTTATTTGTAAGCTATATAATTATTGTAATGCTAAGTCTTGAGGGCCTTAATAGAATTTTGGCTGACAATGAAGTCTGGCAGGTAACTAGTTCAATAGAGGTATGCTTTGGATGATTTATATTCCATTAACGAGTATTTTTGTTCTGTTTTGAGTAGTTTTGCCCTGATCAATGTACCGCCAGGTTCCTTAAGAGTACATACTAGCTTATAATCCCAAGCTTTATACAGTTGTTTAGGATCACATAATTTATAGAATTCTTTGTTAATTTCTTAAGTAATATTTACTTAAGCTGAGTTATAATAACTAACTAAACAACATTTTGTTCTTAAGCTTGATAATAGCACTGAATATCATTTATCTATTATTTGGCTGGTTAGGTTATATCTATGTTAATGAAATTAGGGTTATTTGCAAAGTCATCAGTATCTTTTTATAAAGCTAAAGCCAGATACAAATCACCATTAGTCTTTTTCTTTTTGCTACATTCCTTCTTGTTTTGCTACATTCCTTCTTGTTATAGTTATATTAGAAGTCACTAAGGATAAGTTTTTTTCCTTTGGATATTTACTAGCCCACTTTGAAAGATAGCACTTCAGAAGGATATGTTACTAAATAAGTTATCTAAACTAGTTATTTGCATGAACCCTCCAATGAAACTTTGATGCTCTTCAAAAATAGAAAATGAAATAGCTTTAGCAAATAATCAAAGAGAAAATAAATGCCACAAAAGCTAACAAATAATTCTTCAAAAAAGTCTCTTCTTGGTTGATGGAATTCTAATGAGAATCTTGAAAGATTGTTAGAATACGGAAAAGAGAAGAAGATTTAGAGAGACGTAAAAATTGCAGAAGCTTGAAGAAATAGCAGTGAATCAATGATGGTCATGGCAAGAGCTAGTACTTTCTCTTTCATTAGAGTTTGGACTGTAAATCACATGGATGTGATAGGAGTGCATTATTAATCCAAGAATGAAGTCAGCACTTTGAGATACACATATTTTGCTAGCTTCAAGGCCTTTTATTTCTTGTCATTAACTTTAAAACTCAATGAAACATATAGCACTTTGAGTCGTTAATAGAAATGTAGGAGGTGAAGGGAAAGGAAAAGGAAAAAGGAACATTATCATTATGTCGACAGGAAGAAAGTACAAGCTAGTATCTTATCTTGTAAGTTTGTTTGCTATTTTTCGTGAGAGAATGTATCTTGGGCATTTATGAAGCCCATGAGAAAAGGTGTCAAAGCAGCTTTCTAATTGCAGGCTAATTTTGCAGGAACAATAAGCTTCCCGTCTTGATTTACTTTGCTTGTATGCAAATTATAATTCACCTTTTTTCTTTCCTCATTATTATACTATCTTTTGTAATATACTTTAGTACTAATTTATAATTTTTTTTTTTAATTTCTGGTAGTATGAGATGCTTGCAAACGCTAACCAATATCAGGTGTCAAGAGGTAAAAGTAGCAGCTTCTTGAAGATATTCGGGCTGCTACCCGGAAAGACTACCGTATGGAAAAGGAACTACCCCTTTTGTGCAAAATGCAACTGATGTGTCTTGACAGGATCAGTGTGCAAAACAAGTTGAAGACGACAATCTAACAAGAAGTTGATATATGCGATATTTGTAATACTTTAGTTTTTGACTTAAATGTAACAGTATTAATGATTTCTAGATGTGTTTCAATACGATATTTTTGTTTGAATAATTTTCTTATATAATTTGTTGTTTTTTGTGCTTAATTTATATTTTTTTCCAATTAGATGAAATAATAAATTCAATATGAATAGTAAATGAGGTATTTTTTTTACGACATGAAAATTTTCCCTATGAATTCTTTTATTTCTTTAATATATGGCAACAAAAATTCTTTCCCTACAAAGACTCACATGCATGAAAAAACAGTCGCTACTAGAAATCAAGGTTTCAGCGACGGATTTTAAAAACCAAAAATCCGTCACTAGAAACCTTCAGCGACGACAACTGGCCATTGGAATATCAGTCGCTAATTTGCTGGTCGCTAAAAGTCAATGACGGATTATTAGTGACCCGTTGGAAATTCTCACGACGCTACCAACAGCCGTGAGACTTTCTGACGGCCGTTTTCCGTCGGAAATTTCCGACTGAAACACCATCCGTCGTTATGTTTCTGACGGATATCCCCAAAAATTAATTAGTTAAAATTATTTTAGTTAACCCGACCCACAAGACCATGTCTGACCCGACACATGAACCGACCCAACACGTGAACCGACCTGCAATCCGACCGACTCGCCAGCGTCCGACCTGAAACCGGAACCCGTAAATAATTAATTGTAACATGAAATGCAAGGCTGGGTTTCGAACCCCTGACCTAGCGAAGGCCAGCTAATTTGATTGTTACTTTTTTGTCTCAAAATATATATAAACCATATTCGAGCAATTTTGTCAATTTAAAAATAATTAATTTTCCTCTTAAAACATAGAACTTTTATTTAATTAAATATAAACTTTTATTTATATTTAAGTTTATGTTATGCTCTAAATTTTATTTGCCTTGTGAATTAACGAAATATTTTTTACACTGGTTTTCTAGATTGTAATATTCATTATTTTGATTAAAAACCAAAACATTTAAAAACACTCTCTGCTAAATTTTTTATTATTAAAATTGTGAGTTTTATAAAAATAAAAATAATTAATAAAAAATTATTTAGGACCATTGTTTTATATCTTAACCACCAAATAAGCAAATAAAATCTTCATTATTTTCGCAAGTTTTTGTTTTATTTCAATTTTTATTGAATAAACCACATATTATCATTAAAAAAATTTATTTCATAATATCCTTTTTTTTTTTTTTTTACAAATGGATTTTCAACATTATTTGAGCATGGAATCGAGCCTATATAAGACAATTGTATGGTCATTGCGAACAGAGCACGCCGTAAATGTATCCAACAATAGTTGGAGAGGACATCTACTACTCATATACTGTCTTCTGAATCCGATAAATACAACTATCATTATGCACTTTTAATTAAAGAGTAAAAATATAAATTATTTTCTATTTCATATCTAAGAGTTTCGGCAGTAACATTGTACACATTAAAACTTTCATTTAATAAAAAAGGGGCACGAAAGATGGCAGGGATATTAAAAAAAATATCTTCAAACTTATTGAAAAATGTTTTAATTAATAATATTTAGTGTTATTATAAAGAAAAAAATTTCAAGAATTACAAAGAGGAATTTAAAATATTTTTACAAAATAGATTTCTGACAGAAATAATTTTGTTAGAAATGTACTTCCGTCAATGCCGTTGGAATTTTCTGACGGAAGGACTTGTGCTGTCATAAATTTCCAACGGCTTTTTTTGTGGTCGGAAAGCTGTCGAAAATTTCCAACGACATAATTTCAGAGGGAATCTTGTCCTGTTGTAATTTCAGAGGGTTCCATTGGAAAATTCCAACGGATTTGCGTCCGTTGGAAAATTTCCATCGCTGAAACTCTGATTTCTAGTAGTGAGTGGTTAGCCCACAAAACCGCCAATGGGTTAAGATTTTAGGGGCAAACTTTAGCACACAACATCTTTTGACACAAATTATTTGTAGAGAAAAATAACTTCTGTGGACAAATAAATTTGTAGGGAGGAAACAAATTGTATTTGTCGTTGAAGGATTTGTTGGGATATATTTTACCCGACAAAGACTCCAATTTGGTCGACTAAACCCTTTCCCCACGGTGTCTGCAACACAAAATTGCCTACAAGATACTTTTGTCTAGAAAGAGTTTTGCCTACAAATACAAGATTTTGCCAAGAAAATTATGTTTTGGGGAAAACAGAATTTCTTTCGGTGAATTTGGTTCTAGTAAATTCTGTTTAACGATGTTTAGTTTTACTATATGTGCCCCAACCATAATTGTTGCACAAAACGTTTCTCACTTAAAGAATATATGTTAAGAAATAAAAGATAAGAAAGAAAAACATGGAATTTGTTGAAACTTATAAAAATTTATATGATGGTGAAGTCTAAATTAAATACAACAGCTCCAACCTAGCATATACAATTAGATGTGTAGTCAATAAACAACAAAAGGAGGCCGCTTGTATAGTCTTGGAACTACCCCATCTACTACGTGGGCATCTTCTCATCCAACCTATGTTGACTCAATGGCCCAAGGTAATGTGGACAGCACTTTAAAAGATCAACTTGACAGTGCTTTTGAAAAGATTGATGGAATATATATATATATATATATATTTTTAATCAAAGTACCAACTACGCTACAGTATCGTTTTTAGGCGTTCGCCTTACCTAGCTAGTGGGGGTTTGGAATCCCCCTACTATTTTTATTAATATTTCAAAAAAATAATACAACCCAGGAGGGGGTATAAAACATGACCTCTAACTGAATGTACAATAAATAAAAGCAGTACATAAGGAGGCACTACCTCCCTAACACTGGAATCAGTAAGAGCAAGAAATAAAACAATAGCTAGATTAACTGTACACATGACTCAAAAAATAAAAAATTAAGCTAAACTATATACCCCTGATTGAAGGAAAACCATGATGGTCCATTTGTAGAAGTCCACGGACCGCTGAAGCAGGTCATAAACCCTATACTCTGTATAACCCTGTGTGGTCCAGCCTTCAGAAGCAAGAGCATTAGCAACCTGTTTGTCCTCGCGGAAAATGTGCAAGATGCTGTCTCTATCAAAGTGCAGCTGCTGCCGAATGCGCCGAATAATGATCTGAATATTCCAAGGACCGCCTCTATGAAGAATGTAATGGATAGCGACCGTAGAATCAGCCTCCACCCATAAATCTGAGATACTAAGTGACCTGGCCAGTAAAATATCATCAAGGATAACACGAAGCTCAGCTTCCAAAATCATACAATCCCCGTAATCAGCAGAAAAGGCTCGAACACAACGCCCCTTAGAGTCCCTGATAATACCACCTCTACCAGCTCTCCCATCAATAACACATTCATCTGAGTTCACCTTATGAGATCCCATATATGGTCTCCCCCAAAAAACTAAAATAGGAGGGGAATGAAGGGGAGAGGAAATAGAAATACCAAACCTGGAAACCAGATTAATGTCCCATCTCCAATGTGTGAAACGAAGTGCTCTGCCAATGTGAAGAAAAGATATAGCCCGATGCACACGCTAGATAATCCTCCTAGCATCAACAGCTATGCCTCTGTGTTTTACATCATTTCGGGCCATCCACAAGAACCAGAACACAAAAGTGAGACAATGTGAACGTGCCCCGTCTGACTCCGTGTCCAGAAAACCGCCATCTCTGAAAATGATGCTGAATACCGTCAGACACTGGATGAGAAACCTGGAAGATAGAGGAGAAATGCTGCCACACTCTATCTGCCATCGGGCTAAAAATGAAAACATGCTCCAGTGTCTCCTCTTCAGAGTAACACTGACAACGTGAAGGCATCTACACATGAATCCACTGTCTAATCACGTAATCTACTGGAATAAGCCTCTGCCGCAGTCGCCAGTAGAAGAAAGACACTGTCACAGGAATGGTCTAACCAGAAAAATCACCATATGCTAACGGTCTAGTACAAGGCTGTCTAACCAGCTCCCAAGCGGACCTAGTAGTAAAGCTGCCATCAGAAATGGGCCGCAACAATATCTGATCCAAGCTCATAATATCTAATGGCGCCCCAACAATACGTAATGCCATATGTAAAGGCACTACCCCAATGAGCTTGCCCAAATCCCAACCAGTATTGTTAAACAACTCACAAACTCTGGCTGTAGAATGAGTATGAGAGGGCAACTGCAATGCAAGTGAAGTGTCCCCCATCCAGCAGTCATACCAAAAAGATATCTGACCCCTGCCAAGCTACCAAAAAATCTGAGGCTTAGCCTATGAACGTACAGCCAGAAATCTACTCCAACCACGAGAGGCTAAATAAGGCGGCTTAATCTGTGAAGGATGATGTTCCCTACAATATTTGCTCAGTAAAATTTGACCACAAAGGGAGTCTTGGGACTGAAACCTCCACTATAACTTTAAGGAGAAAGCATTAACAATATCCTATAATCTCCTAAAGCCCAGTTCTCTTTCCTTAGGAGGCCGACACAACTCCTTCCACCATTTCCAATGTAGACGGTGGCTTTAATCCTGTGAGCTCTACAAAAATTTAGCAAAACAACTCTCCAAATGCTTCAACACATCCTTAGGAGGCTGTAGAATCTGAAATAGGTGAAGTGGCATAGAATATAAAACTGAACGAAAGAGAGTAATCTTGGCACCTAGAGATAATAGTCTACTCGCCCATCCACAAATCCTACTACGGACATTTTGCATCAAGTCATCAAATAAGAAGATCCATTTGGAGCCCTTATGAAAGAGGACGCCAAGGTAGGTGATAGGAAGTGAACCATGTTGATGAATCTGTGCCAAAGATATCCGCCTTAGCAAAATCAGTGTACTCTTGCCCCTATTCACCAACCGGCTAGAGACACCCTCATAGTGCTCAATATACCCCACAAGATGCTTCATACTCCTCGTCTGGCCATTAGCGAATATAACAATATCATCAGCGAAGGCAAGATGCAAAAACATATCAGAACCCCCATGCCTATACTGCATGGTACTGTGCTGCTGAAACTAATGGCTGAGTAGACGTGAAAAATAATCAGTAGCAATAATAAATAACGCAAAAGAGATCGGATCACCATGACGAAGCTCCCCTTGAAGATGGGAAAAAGCCAGCTAACTAACCATCGACCAAGACAGAGAACATGCACTAAAAAATACACCGCCTAAGCCTGTCAACTCAAAGCTGATCAAAACCAAACTACTCCATAACTGAGATCAAGAACCCCCAATCCATTCTATCATAGGTTTTAGCCATATCTAGCTTGAGAATAACATTGCCACCCATGGCCTGCATATCAAGCATATGGACCATCTTCTGGGCCAGGAGCACGTTATCCCCAATAAAATGTCCCTAGATAAAACCACTCTACTGAGGAGAGTTGATACGTGGGAGAAGCTCACTTAGCCTTGTGTTCAACAACTTCGTAATGATCTTGTTGAACACAGTACACAAACTAATTGGCCTGAACTTAGGCCAACTACACGCATCCTCCTTTTTGGAGAGAAGAACAATGGAAGTAGACGTAAAACCCCAAGGGAGGTGTCCCCTGTCAAAGAAATCAACAACAGCCTGAAAAACATCCTCAAAAATAATATCCCAACACTGCTGATAAAACAAAGAGGTAAATCAATCAGGCTTGGTAACACTGTCACCATCAATACTAAAAACTGCCTCTCTGACCTCATCAAGAGTAGGAATACGGTTCAACCGCATATTATCCTCCACAGGGACTAAAGAATGGATAATACTAGGCTGAAGTTGCTGCACTGGCTCGCCCGGAGAAGTTAAGAAAGCCTGAAAAAAGTCAACAGGTGAACTTTGAAAGGCCAACTAATCAGACAAAATAGAATCATCCAGAGCTAATGTAATGAATAGCAGATCTAATATGCCGTCCCTGAACCATAGAGTGGAAATATCTGGTGTTATAGTCACTCTCAGCTAGCCATCTAGCCCCAGATTTCTGTCTCCGGAAACCCTCCTCAATAGTCAAAGTGCAGTGCAGGTTTGCCTCACCTTGTGCAACTGTTCCCAGTGGAATAGTGTGGGGTCAGAGTCAAAAACCCTATCAGCCTGATCAATTAACAACTCCGCCTCTCTGACCCTCTAAAAAATATCACCAAACACATGCCTATTCCACCAGCCCAACCCCTGCTTCAGTCTAACAAACTTCTCCCATAAACCAATCATACCCGTAAGATGAGTGGTAATGACCACTTTTGAGAGACAAACGACTGAAAATCATGATGTCTGGTCCAAACATTCAAAAATCTAAAAGGCCATGGCCGAGACTGACTAGCCAAAAACCACTAAATAAGTAAAGGAGTGTGATCAAAACAGTGCCTATTCAAATGTCTAACAGTAAATTCAAAAAAAAAGATACAGCATCTGTTGAATCCTTGTCCAAATGCTTACAAACCCAATTAGTCGACATCTTATTATTCGACCAAGTAAATGGCTTACCAACAAAACCAGCATCAGACAAACCATAATCTAACATCTTATCACAGAAAATCAGGCATACCTCTGTCTCTTGTGCTAAATCCTGTCCACTCACTATCATGAGCAATAACATTAAAATCTCCTCCTACAAGCCAAGGACCATTCATATAAATAGAAATAGCAAGAAAAGCATCCCACAAAACCCGCCTCTCAATATAATCACATGAACCATACACTACTACAGAATTGCACATAAAAATTGGAAATACGCGTCGGTTTTTGGGAAAAACGATGCATAAACAATACGCGGTGACAAAATTGAAATAAACGCTACTATCATAGGCATCGAGA